>JADZMA010002403.1:0-12146 GCA_020796225.1 Arion vulgaris
GATCAGTACATTAGCAGAAAGTTAAGTCTTCTCCTTCATCCACTGTCTCTGTATCAGTACATTACAGAAAGTTAAACCTTCTCCTTTATCCTCTTTCTCTGTATCAGTACATTACAGAAAAGCAAACCTTCTCCTTCATCCTCTGTATCAGTACATTGCAAAAAGTTAAACGTCTCCTTCATCTGTGCATCAGTACCTTGCAGATAGTTAAACCTCCTCCTTCATTCTCTGTATCAGTACTTCAAGATATAACCTTCTCCTTCATCCTCTGTCTCTGTATCAGTACATTGCAGAAAGTTAAAACTTCTATTCATCCACTGTCTCTGTATCAGTACATACAGAAAGTTAAACCTTCTCCTTCATCCTCTGTCTCTGTATCAGTACATTACAGAAGTTAACCTTCTCCTTCATCTTCTGTCTCTGTATCAGTACATTACAGAAGTTAAACCTTCTTCTTCATCCTCTGTCTCGTATCAGAACATTACAGGTTAAACCTTTTCCATCATCCTAGTTTCTCTGTATCAGTACATTACAGAAAGTTAAACCTCTTCCTTCATCTTCTGTATTAGTACATTACAGAAAGTTAAACTTTATATTCTCTCTCTGTCTCTCTTCAGTATTACAGAATGTTAAACTTTCTCCTTTCATCTCTGTCTCTGTATCAGTACATTACAGAATGTTAAACATTCTCCTTCATCTTCTGTCTCTGTTTCAGCACATTACATAAAGTTAAACCTTTCTCGTCATCGTCTTTTTGTATCCATACATTACAGAAAGTTAAACCTTCTCCTTCATCCTTTTCACTGTATCAGTACATTACAGAAAGTTAAACCTTCTCATTCATCCACTGTCTCTGTATCAGTACATTACAGAAAGTTAAACCTTCTCCTTCATCCTCTGTCTTTGTATCAGTACATTACTATAAGTTTAACCTTTTCAATCATTCTCTTTCTCTGTATCAGTACATTACAGAAAGTTAAACCTTCTCCTTCATCCTCAGTATCAGTACCTTGAGAAAGATTAAACCGTCTCCTTCATCCTGGGTATAAGTACTTGCAGATAGCTAAACGTCCTCCTTCATCTCCGTATCAGTACATTACAGAACATTAAACCTCTCCTTCATCTTCTGTCTCTGTATCAGTACATTACAGAACGTTAAACCTTCTTCTTATCACTGTTCTGTATCAGTACATTACAGAAAGTTCAACCTTCTCCTTCATCCACAGTCTCTTAATCAGCACATTACAGAACGTTAAACATTCTCCTTCATCCACTGTCTCTGTATCAGTACATTACAGAAAGATAATCATTCTCCTTTATCCTCTTTTTCTGTATCAGTACATTACAGAAAGTTAAACCTTTTCCATCATCCTATTTCTCTGTATCAGTACATTACAGAAAGTTAAACCTCTTCCTTCATCTTCTGTATTAGTACATTACAGAAAGTTAAACCTTTATATTCATCCTCTGTCTCTGTATCAGTACATTACAGAATGTTAAACTTTCTCCTTCATCCTCTGTCTCTGTATCAGTACATTACAGAATGTTAAACATTCTCCTTCATCTTCTGTCTCTGTTTCAGCACATTACATAAAGTTAAACCTTCTCCGTCATCGTCTGTTTCGGTATCAGTACATTACAGAAAGTTAAACCTTCTCCTTCATCCTTTTTCACTGTATCAGTACATTACAGAAGTTAGAACCTTCTCCTTCATCCTCTGTATCAATACATTATAGAAAGTTAAACTTTCTCCTTCATCCTCTGTATCAATACATTATAGAAAGTTAAACTTTCTCCTTCATCCTCTGTATCAGTACCTTGCAGATAGCTAAACGACCTCCTTCATGCTCTGTATCAGTACATCACAGAAAGTTAAATCTTCTCCTTCATGCTCTGTATCAGTACATTGCAGAACATTAAACCTTCTCTTTCATCCTCTGTCTCTGTATCAATGCATTACAGAAAGTTAAACCTTCTCCTTCATCCTTTGTTTCGTATCAGTAAATTACAGAAAGTTAAACCTTCTCCTTCATCCTTTGTTTCGGTATCAGTACATTGCAGAAAGTTAAACCTTCTCCTTCATACTCTGTATCAGTACATTACAGAAAGTTAAGCCTTCTCCTTTATCTTCTGTCTCTGCTTCAAGTTACATTACAGAATTTAAACCTTCACCCTCTCTCTGTATCAGTACATTACAGAGAAGTTAAATCTTCTCCTTATGTCTTGTCAGTACATTGCAGAACATTAAACATTCCTTCATCCACTGTTCTGTATCAGTACATTACAGAGTTAATCATTCTCCTTCATCCACTGTCTCTGTATCAGTACATTACAGAAAGTTAATCATTCTCCTTTATCCTATGTCTCTGTATCAGTACATTACAGAAATCTAAACCTTCTCCTTCATCCTCTTTCACTGTATCAGTACATTACAGAAAGTTAAACCTTCTCCTTCATCCTCTGTTCAAATACATTATAGAAAGTTAAACCGTCTCCCTCATCTCTGTATCAGTACATTACAGAAGTTAAAGACTTCTCCTTCATCCTCTTATCAGTACATTACAGAACGTTAAACCTTCTCCTTCATTCTCTGTCTATGTATCAGTACATTACAGAAATTAAAATCTTCTTTTTATCCTCTATCTCGGTATCCGTTCATTACAGAAAGTTAAACCTTCTCCTTCATCTTCTGTCTCTGTATCAGTACATTACAGAAAGTTCAACCTTCTCCTTCATCACAGTCTCTTAATCAGCACATTACAGAACGTTAAACATTCTCCTTCATCCACTGTCTCTGTATCAGTACATTACAGAAAGATAATCATTCTCCTTTATCCTCTTTTTCTGTATCATCATTACAGAAAGTTAAACCTTTCCATCATCCTATTTCTCTGTATCAGTACATTACAGAAAGTTAAACCTCTTCCTTCATCTTCTGTATTAGTACATTACAGAAAGTTAAACCTTTATATTCATCCTCTGTCTCTGTATCAGTACATTACAGAATGTTAAACTTTCTCCTTCATCCTCTGTCTCTGTATCAGTACATTACAGAATGTTAAACTTTCTCCTTCATCCGCTGTCTCTGTATCAGTACATTACAGAAAGTTAAGTCTTCTCCTTCATCCACTGTCTCTGTATCAGATCATTACAGATTAAACCTTCTCCTTATCCTCTTTCTCTGTATCAGTACATTCTAGAAAAGCAAACCTTCTCCTTCTCCACTCTGTATCAGTACATTGCAAAAAGTTAAACGTCTCTTCATCCTGTGCATCAGTACCTTGCAGATAGTTAAATCTCCTCTTCATTCTCTGTATCAGTACTTCACAGAAAGTATAACCTTCTCCTTCATCCTCTGTCTCTGTATCAGTACATTGCAGAAAGTTAAAACTTCTTATTCATCCGCTGTCTCTGTATCAGTACATTACAGAAAGTTAAACCTTCTCCTTCATCCTCTGTCTCTGTATCAGTACATTACAGAAAGTTAAACCTTCTCCTTCATCTTCTGTCTCTGTATCAGTACATTACAGAAAGTTAAACCTTCTCCTTCATCCTCTGTCTCTGTATCAGTACATTACAGAAAGTTAAACCTTCTTCTTCATCCTCTGTCTCTGTATCAGTACATTACAGAAAGTTAAACCATCTCCTCATCTCCTCAAATGAAAATAAACGTCTCACTGATGTACATGTGGATATACTTAAATATAATAAGTAATGAAAGATTGTTACAAACAATTTAAAACGCTGAGACAATTTCAATTTCTGTGTGTACTTACATCAGTACATCTTCTTCTAGAATTTAAAGCCGTAGTTGCACACACATTGGGTTTGCAACAAGCTTTTGAGTATTTCAAACAAGTTCTTTCTTTTTCCATGCAAGATATCTATGGATGGGAATAGAGACAGGAACATAATTCAGTGATCAATCAATCAATAGAGACACCAATTAATTGAGACAAGAAGATAATCTAGTAAAATGGTTCTACTATCACACATACAAGACACATACTTACAGCTGTATCAGTCTCTACTATCACACATACAAGACACAAACTTACATCTGTATCAATCTCTACTATCACACATACAAGACACAAACTTTCAGCTGTATCAATCTCTACTATCACAATACAGAGACACAAACTTACAGCTGTATCAGTCTCTCTATCACACTACAAGACACAAACTTACAGCTGTATCAATCTCTACTATCACACATCAAGACACAAACTTACAGCTGTATCAGTCTCTACTATCACACATACAAGACACACACTTACAGCTGTATCAATCTCTACTATCACACATACAAGACACACACTTACATCTGTATCAGTCTCTACTATCACACATACAAGACACACACTTACATCTGTATCGTCTCTGCTATCACATACAAGACACAACTTACTAGCTGTATCAATCTCTACTATCACCATACAGAACACACTTACATCTGTATCAGTCTCTTACTACACACATACAAGACACAAACTTACATCTGTATCAATCTCTACTATCACACATAAAGACCTAAACTTACAGCTGTATCAGTCTCTACTATCACACATACAAGACACAAACTTACATCTGTATCAATCTCTACTATCACACATACAAGACACAAACTTACATCTGTATCGGTCTCTACTATCACACATACAAGACACAAACTTACAGCTGTATCAATCTCTACTATCACACTACAACCACATACCAACAGCTGTATCAATCTCTACTAACACACATACAAGACACACACTTACATCTGTATCAGTCTCTACTATCACCTACAAGACACAAACTTACATCTGTATCAATCTCTCTACTATCACATACAAGACACATACTACAGCTGTATCAATCTCTACTATCACCATACCTAAGACACGAAACTACAGCTGTCAGTCTCTAGTATCACATACAGAGACACAAACTTACATCTGTATCAATCTCTACTATCACACATACAAGACACACACTTACATCTGTATCAGTCTCTACTACATACAAGACACAGACTTACATCTGTTCAATCTCTACTATCACACCAAGACCAAACTTAAAGCTGTATCAATCTCTGCTAACACATACAGAACCACTTGCCCTCTGTATCAGTCTCTACTATCACACTATCAAGACACAAACTTACATCTGTATCAATCTCTACTATCACACATAGCAAGACACAGGACTTACAGCTGTATCAATCTCTACTATCACACATACAAGACACAACTTACAGCTGTGATCAGTCTCTAGTATCACACATACAGAGGACACAAACTTACAGCTGTTCAATCTCTACTATCACACATACAAGACACTAAACTTCATCTGTATCAATCTACTATTACACATACAAGATACAAACTTACAGCTGTATCAGTCTCTACTATCACACCTAGACTGCAAACTTTAGCTGTATCAGTCTCTAGTATCATCATACAAGACTCAAACTTACAGCTGTATCAATCTCTGCTATCACCATACAAGACCATACTTACAGCTGATCGTCTCTGCTATCAAGATACAAGACACAAACTTACAGCTGTTCAATCTCTACTATTACACATACAAGATACAAACTTACAGCTGTATCAGTCTCTACTATCACCTAAGACACAAACTTCATCTGTATCAATCTCTACTATTACACATACAAGATACAAACTTACAGCTGTATCAGTCTCTACTATCACACATACAAGACACAAACTTACAGCTGTATCAGTCTCTAGCATCACACATGCCAAGACACAAACTTACAGCTGTATCAATCTCTACTATCCACTACAAGACACATACTTACAGCTGTATCAGTCTCTACTATCACAGATACAAGACACAAACTTACAGCTGTATCAATCTCTACTATACACTATACAAGATACAAACTTACATCTGTATCAATCTCTACTATCACACATACAAGACACAAACTTACAGCTGTATCAATCTCTACTATCACACATACAAGACCCAAACTTACAGCTGTATCAGTCTCTAGTATCACACATACAAGACACAAACTTACAGCTGTATCATCTTCTCTATAACTAACTGAACAAACTTACAGGCTGTCAGTCTCTCTCATCACATACAAGAAACAACTTACAGCTGTATCAATCTCTCCTATCACATATACAAGACCAACTTACAGCTGTATCAGTCTCCTACTATCACACATACAGGACACAAACTTGCAGGCTGTATCAGTCTCTGCTATCACATATACTAGACACAAACTTAGCTGTATCACATCTCTCTATCACACATAAAGAACACAGTACAGTGTATCAATCTCTCTATCACATATACTAAACACAAAGCTTAGCAGCTGTATCATACTTATCACTACAGTAGCCTGAAACTTGCAGCTGTATCAGATCTCTACTATCACACATACAGACACATACTGTACAGCTGTATCAATCTCTACTATCATACTACAAGACACAAACTTACAGCTGTATCAGTCTCTACTATCACACAATACAAGACACAAACTTACAGCTGTATCAGTCTCTACTATCATACATACAAGACACAACTTAGATGTTCAATCTCTACTATCACACAATACAAGACACAATCTTCAGCTGTATCAATCTCTACTATCACACTCTAAGACACATACTTAGGCTGATCAATCTCTACTATACATACAAGACAAACTTACAGCTGTATCAATCTCTACTATCACACATACAAGACATAAACTTACAGCTGTATCAGTCTCTACTCACACATACAAGATATAACTAAGCTGTATCAACTCTTTACTCTCTCACACATCAAGATAAAACTTAGAGCTGTGATCAATCTTACTATCACACATAAAAGTATACAGCTGTTTCAATCTCTGCTATCACACATACAAGGCACATACTTACAGTGTATCAAGTCTCTACTATCACACATAAGACTACAAACTTACAGCTTCACATCTCCTACTATCACACATACAAGGCACATACTTACAGCTGTTTCAATCTCTACTATCACACATACAAGACACATACTTCACTGTTTGAATAACAATACTGCAGATCAGTAATGTCAACAGAAGTATTCTAAGCATTTTACTTGTTTCTTGTTTCATTTTCACTAAAAACAATTGTTGTTTTAAGATTTGTGTTTCTTTTAAAGAGAAAAATGGAAAATGTATGCATATATCAATAATTTCATGAACTCAGATTCAGGTTTCTTGGTTTCTAACTTTCTAGCCTTTTTGTGAAAGTATTGGGTTTAAAACGTTTTGGCAGTGATAGAGAAAAGAGAGAGAAAGAGAGAGAGATAGAGAAGAGAAAAATAGAGAATGAGAGAGATGAGAAGAGAGATAGAGAAAGAGAGACAGAGACAGAGAGAGAGAAGAAAGAGAAGAGAGAGAGAAAGAGATGTGAAGCCACCCCTCCCTTCAGAAAGTTCAACCTTCTCCTTCATCCACAGTCTCTTAATCAGCACATTACAGAACGTTAAACATTCTCCTTCATCCACTGTCTCTGTATCAGTACATTACAGAAAGATAATCATTCTCCTTTATCCTCTTTTTCTGTATCAGTACATTACAGAAAGTTAAACCTTTTCCATCATCCTATTTCTCTGTATCAGTACATTACAGAAAGTTAAACCTCTTCCTTCATCTTCTGTATTAGTACATTACAGAAAGTTAAACCTTTATATTCATCCTCTGTCTCTGTATCAGTACATTACAGAATGTTAAACTTTCTCCTTCATCCTCTGTCTCTGTATCAGTACATTACAGAATGTTAAACTTTCTCCTTCATCCGCTGTCTCTGTATCAGTACATTACAGAAAGTTAAGTCTTCTCCTTCATCCACTGTCTCTGTATCAGTACATTACAGAAAGTTAAACCTTCTCCTTTATCCTCTTTCTCTGTATCAGTACATTACAGAAAAGCAAACCTTCTCCTTCATCCTCTGTATCAGTACATTGCAAAAGTTAAACCTGTCTCCTTCATCCTGTGCATCAGTACCTTGCAGATAGTTAAACCTCCTCCTTCATTCTCTGTATCAGTACTTCACAGAAAGTATAACCTTCTCCTTCATCCTCTGTCTCTGTATCAGTACATTGCAGAAAGTTAAAACTTCTTATTCATCCGCTGTCTCTGTATCAGTACATTACAGAAAGTTAAACCTTCTCCTTCATCCTCTGTCTCTGTATCAGTACATTACAGAAAGTTAAACCTTCTCCTTCATCTTCTGTCTCTGTATCAGTACATTACAGAAAGTTAAACCTTCTTCTTCATCCTCTGTCTCTGTATCAGAACATTACAGAAAGTTAAACCTTTTCCATCATCCTATTTCTCTGTATCAGTACATTACAGAAAGTTAAACCTCTTCCTTCATCTTCTGTATTAGTACATTACAGAAAGTTAAACCTTTATATTCATCCTCTGTCTCTGTATCAGTACATTACAGAATGTTAAACTTTCTCCTTCATCCTCTGTCTCTGTATCAGTACATTACAGAATGTTAAACATTCTCCTTCATCTTCTGTCTCTGTTTCAGCACATTACATAAAGTTAAACCTTCTCCGTCATCGTCTGTTTCGGTATCAGTACATTACAGAAAGTTAAACCTTCTCCTTCATCCTTTTTCACTGTATCAGTACATTACAGAAAGTTAAACCTTCTCCTTCATCCACTGTCTCTGTATCAGTACATTACAGAAAGTTAAACCTTCTCCTTCATCCTCTGTCTCTGTATCAGTACATTACATAAAGTTTAACCTTTTCAATCATTCTCTTTCTCTGTATCAGTACATTACAGAAAGTTAAACCTTCTCCTTCATCCTCAGTATCAGTACCTTGCAGAAAATTAAACCGTCTCCTTCATCCTGGGTATAAGTACATTGCAGATAGCTAAACGTCCTCCTTCATCCTCCGTATCAGTACATTACAGAACATTAAACCTTCTCCTTCATCTTCTGTCTCTGTATCAGTACATTACAGAACGTTAAACCTTCTTCTTCATCCACTGTCTCTGTATCAGTACATTACAGAAAGTTCAACCTTCTCCTTCATCCACAGTCTCTTAATCAGCACATTACAGAACGTTAAACATTCTCCTTCATCCACTGTCTCTGTATCAGTACATTACAGAAAGATAATCATTCTCCTTTATCCTCTTTTTCTGTATCAGTACATTACAGAAAGTTAAACCTTTTCCATCATCCTATTTCTCTGTATCAGTACATTACAGAAAGTTAAACCTCTTCCTTCATCTTCTGTATTAGTACATTACAGAAAGTTAAACCTTTATATTCATCCTCTGTCTCTGTATCAGTACATTACAGAATGTTAAACTTTCTCCTTCATCCTCTGTCTCTGTATCAGTACATTACAGAATGTTAAACATTCTCCTTCATCTTCTGTCTCTGTTTCAGCACATTACATAAAGTTAAACCTTCTCCGTCATCGTCTGTTTCGGTATCAGTACATTACAGAAAGTTAAACCTTCTCCTTCATCCTTTTTCACTGTATCAGTACATTACAGAAAGTTAAACCTTCTCCTTCATCCTCTGTATCAATACATTATAGAAAGTTAAACTTTCTCCTTCATCCTCTGTATCAATACATTATAGAAAGTTAAACTTTCTCCTTCATCCTCTGTATCAGTACCTTGCAGATAGCTAAACGACCTCCTTCATGCTCTGTATCAGTACATCACAGAAAGTTAAATCTTCTCCTTCATGCTCTGTATCAGTACATTGCAGAACATTAAACCTTCTCTTTCATCCTCTGTCTCTGTATCAATGCATTACAGAAAGTTAAACCTTCTCCTTCATCCTTTGTTTCTGTATCAGTAAATTACAGAAAGTTAAACCTTCTCCTTCATCCTTTGTTTCGGTATCAGTACATTGCAGAAAGTTAAACCTTCTCCTTCATACTCTGTATCAGTACATTACAGAAAGTTAAGCCTTCTCCTTTATCTTCTGTCTCTGTATCAGTACATTACAGAATGTTAAACCTTCACCCACTCTCTCTGTATCAGTACATTACAGAAAGTTAAATCTTCTCCTTCATGCTCTGTATCAGTACATTGCAGAACATTAAACATTCCCCTTCATCCACTGTCTCTGTATCAGTACATTACAGAAAGTTAATCATTCTCCTTCATCCACTGTCTCTGTATCAGTACATTACAGAAAGTTAATCATTCTCCTTTATCCTATGTCTCTGTATCAGTACATTACAGAAATCTAAACCTTCTCCTTCATCCTCTTTCACTGTATCAGTACATTACAGAAAGTTAAACCTTCTCCTTCATCCTCTGTATAAATACATTATAGAAAGTTAAACTGTCTCCTCATCCTCTGTATCAGTACATTACAGAAAGTTAAGACTTCTCCTTCATCCTCTGTATCAGTACATTACAGAACGTTAAACCTTCTCCTTCATTCTCTGTCTATGTATCAGTACATTACAGAAATTAAAATCTTCTTTTTCATCCTCTATCTCGGTATCCGTTCATTACAGAAAGTTAAACCTTCTCCTTCATCTTCTGTCTCTGTATCAGTACATTACAGAAAGTTCAACCTTCTCCTTCATCCACAGTCTCTTAATCAGCACATTACAGAACGTTAAACATTCTCCTTCATCCACTGTCTCTGTATCAGTACATTACAGAAAGATAATCATTCTCCTTTATCCTCTTTTTCTGTATCAGTACATTACAGAAAGTTAAACCTTTTCCATCATCCTATTTCTCTGTATCAGTACATTACAGAAAGTTAAACCTCTTCCTTCATCTTCTGTATTAGTACATTACAGAAAGTTAAACCTTTATATTCATCCTCTGTCTCTGTATCAGTACATTACAGAATGTTAAACTTTCTCCTTCATCCTCTGTCTCTGTATCAGTACATTACAGAATGTTAAACTTTCTCCTTCATCCGCTGTCTCTGTATCAGTACATTACAGAAAGTTAAGTCTTCTCCTTCATCCACTGTCTCTGTATCAGTACATTACAGAAAGTTAAACCTTCTCCTTTATCCTCTTTCTCTGTATCAGTACATTACAGAAAAGCAAACCTTCTCCTTCATCCTCTGTATCAGTACATTGCAAAAAGTTAAACCGTCTCCTTCATCCTGTGCATCAGTACCTTGCAGATAGTTAAACCTCCTCCTTCATTCTCTGTATCAGTACTTCACAGAAAGTATAACCTTCTCCTTCATCCTCTGTCTCTGTATCAGTACATTGCAGAAAGTTAAAACTTCTTATTCATCCGCTGTCTCTGTATCAGTACATTACAGAAAGTTAAACCTTCTCCTTCATCCTCTGTCTCTGTATCAGTACATTACAGAAAGTTAAACCTTCTCCTTCATCTTCTGTCTCTGTATCAGTACATTACAGAAAGTTAAACCTTCTCCTTCATCCTCTGTCTCTGTATCAGTACATTACAGAAAGTTAAACCTTCTTCTTCATCCTCTGTCTCTGTATCAGTACATTACAGAAAGTTAAACCATCTCCTCATCTCCTCAAATGAAAATAAACGTCTCACTGATGTACATGTGGATATACTTAAATATAATAAGTAATGAAAGATTGTTACAAACAATTTAAAACGCTGAGACAATTTCAATTTCTGTGTGTACTTACATCAGTACATCTTCTTCTAGAATTTAAAGCCGTAGTTGCACACACATTGGGTTTGCAACAAGCTTTTGAGTATTTCAAACAAGTTCTTTCTTTTTCCATGCAAGATATCTATGGATGGGAATAGAGACAGGAACATAATTCAGTAAAATCAATCAATCAATAGAGACACCAATTAATTGAGACAAGAAGATAATCTAGTAAAATGGTTCTACTATCACACATACAAGACACATACTTACAGCTGTATCAGTCTCTACTATCACACATACAAGACACAAACTTACATCTGTATCAATCTCTACTATCACACATACAAGACACAAACTTACAGCTGTATCAATCTCTACTATCACACATACAAGACACAAACTTACAGCTGTATCAGTCTCTACTATCACACATACAAGACACAAACTTACAGCTGTATCAATCTCTACTATCACACATACAAGACACAAACTTACAGCTGTATCAGTCTCTACTATCACACATACAAGACAAAACTTACAGCTGTATCAATC
>JADZMA010002404.1:0-12138 GCA_020796225.1 Arion vulgaris
CTTCCAAAAACCCCTCCTCTTTCAAGCATAACATAACCCTTCCATAACCCACTAGAAGTTTGGAGCATAGAGGTGTCACAGTGAAGACATCAGCACAAAAAACCTGTCATAGTTCTGCCTTTTCCCAATTTGACAATGTTACCAAAGCACCCTAGTATAGTAGAGCATTCACCATTATTATATTGTGCAGATACCAGCATTATATTTTATAAAGCGAAATGATGCTTGTCCATCACGGGTGATGACCACACAAATTTTCATCCAAGGGAATGTAGTTGCGTTATGTTTGTTTGTGTGTCGTAGATGACTAGTGAGCCTGATGCAGGCTTGAAATGTTCTTGTACGGTGTGGGCAAGGTATACTTGAACTTGTGGGAAGTTTTACTGCCTTTCTATTTTGACGCTTTTGTTCCATCCGTGCTGTTCTACATGTCATGAGCCGAGGAACCTTGTCGAAGTGTGCCAGGCTAATCTGTCTTGAGCAACATTTTCCCAGTTGTTGACATCGATGCCAAAGGATTTCATCAAGTTCTTGAGTGTGTCTTTGAATCGCTTTTTCTGACCACCCTGTGGGCGTTTACCGCTATGCAGCTCACCATAAAAGAGTCGTTTGGATATTCTGCAATCTGGCATTCGAGCCACATGTCTGCCCATCGCGTCTGGGACTGCATCAAGATTGTATAGATGCTGGGGAGAGCAGCTCTTTTTAGGCCCTGTGTCTGGAATCATATCCTGCCATTTGATGTTCATTATTTTTCTAAGGCAGTCTGTGTGAAAGTGGTTTAGCTTCCTTTCGTGTCTCTGACATACAGCCCAAGTTTGCATCGTGAAGAAGGACTGGGAGTACGACAGCTCGATATACCTTCAGTTTTGTGGCTTGCCAATACCACATCTGTGCCAGACGTTTCTATGTAGTCTGCCAAGGTGCTGCTATGCTTTAGAGATTCTGGTATTTATTTCATCATCTATGGTGACATTTTGGGACAGTGTGCTTCAAAGATAAGTAAATCTGTCCACTACTTCAGATTTCTCGGTATTGATGGTAAGACCAAAGTTGGAGCAGGCTTGTGAGAATCTGTTCATGCTAGTCTGGAGATCTGTCTCAGTGTTGCAGTGAGGCGCAGTCGTCAGCAAATAAAGATCTCTGATGGTATCAGACTTTACTTTAGTTTTTGCATGAAGTCTCCTTGGGTTGAAGAGTTTCCATCTGACGATCTTGATGTCGACACCTATGTCTCCATCTCTGAATGCATGCGTCAGCATGGCAGAAAACATAATGCTAAACAGAGTTGGTGCAATCACACAGCCTTGTTTGACTCCAGCCTTGGATCTGATAGTTCGCCTTGGTCCTGCACTCTGGCATGCATCCCCTGATGCAGTTGTTGCACAATCTTGATGAATTTTTCAGTACAGCCATATTTAGCCATGATCTTCCAGAGGCCTTCTCTACTGACCGTATCAAACGCCTTGGTCAAGTCGATGAACGCTGTATATAGGTCATGATGTTGTTCTTGGCATTTTCTCGCGGTTGTCTTGCCATAAATACCATGTCTGTGGTCCCACGATCTTACGGAATCCACACTGCTTTCAGGCAAGAATCCCCCCTGTCAAGATGAGCGTGAGGCGGTTAAAAAGATTCTGGCAAATATCTTTCCTGCAATAGATAGTAGGCGATGATTTCGATGATTATTACATTCATGTTTTGTTTCCTTTTCGTTTATATAGGTGGATAATGGATGCATTTTTCATTTCTTGTGGGATGATTTCACTCTGCCATATTTGTTGGAAGATAATATGGAGCTTCTCAATGAGGTTGTACCCCCTCTTTGTAGATCTCTGCGGGAATTGAATCAGCATTGGGACCTTGTCCAGAAATCTGAAAATAGCTCTTCTTGTCTCATCTAAAGTTGGAGTTTCTTTTAATCGTCTTTTATAGGGGTTTGAGGTAGGCAGTTTATGGCTATTCGTTTATAGATGATGGTTGATTTAATATGCTGCTGAATCTCACCCCAGCAAGAAAAATTGTTTCCTATCTGTCAGGTGTGGTTCCTTTTGGGAGCTAAGGAGGGGGAATGATGATGGTGATGTTGGACCATAGACCGCTTGAGGTCAGCGGTGCAGGAAGTGGCGCTCAGGATTAGGGAGCTGGCCCCTAACCCCTGCTCACCTCCACATGGTGACCCTGGTAACAGACAGTAGTTCTGGTTTGGCTAAGAGGGCAGGTGCCATGAGAGCTACTCTGGGCAAGTAAGTGCAAAGGTAGTCATGCTAGATGGGATCCTCGCACACAGATGCGAACTCCCAAGTGACTATAAATGCTCGCCTCTCCCCGATGGAAAATGTTGGAAAGATGAATGTGGAACGATGTGGCAAAATTTCGGACCAGCGCATGCTCTCTCTTGGCCGATGGTATGCTGGGTGTCGGGGGTTGGCCGCCTTGGTCCACATAGATCAAAACTCTGGCCCCCATCACAGAGATGGGGCAAAACTCAAGCCTTCGAAGGGGCGTTGCCCCGCGTTGCGAGTTCAGATGTACAGCTCTCTCTTGAGCCGAGTGGGCATGTTGGGATCGAGTTGCCGCTGTGGAGTTGAAGGAAATGGTCAGGTAGGCACCAGGGCAGAGAGTGTACGCATGCAAGTGATGCACGGGTGGGTCCTCAGGTGGCGAAACCCGTTACCTCATCACAGGGTGGGAGACAGGATGAGTCACGGCGATGAAATTCAGGCAAATGGAAGCATGATACGGGGCACAAAAAATCGAGAAAGGTGAGCATGGTGACCAGGCCGGGGCCCAGGCTAGCATGCACCTGGCGATGCCATGATGGGCCCCCCGGGCAGGTGAGCAGGGACAGCATGCAAGGAAGGCACAGCTGAAAGGAGGCACGGTATGTAAGAGGTGTGCATCCCACCCAAATGTGCAGAACAACTGGAAAGCCGAGAGTAAAGCAGTCGTGTTTCGCTCAGGGAACTACTGCTGCCTTGTGTTGATTGGGGACAATCAAAGACTCGGAGAAAAGCGGTACCTAAGCTGGAGGGTGGCAAACTAGGTGTCCACAAAGCGACTGGTTTTGCTGGGCATATCAACTCATAAGCCGGAAGTAGGTTGTCTAAGGTCGCTGCCTAAAAGAAAATGGCAACCTGCTGCCTTGTGGGTTTTGGCTCCGGACGCCAAAAGCTAGCGGAAGGAACCGTCCAAGGGCTGGTTGAAATCAGACACCCCCCCAAGGATAAGCACTTTAGCTCAATTGGATTGAAGGCTGTGTCTCACCCGTTCTGATCTTTGGCTGTTTATATTCACAATAGAATGATAAAGCGGCTTAAGAGCGATCGGAGAGAACCGCCTTAAGTGCATGATAAAGTTCTTTAGGTCATGTCTATCTGCAAGTTCTGAATCTCTTCTCCTTTCTCTCAGCCGAGTCCGCTTCTGACATAGTTTACATTGGATGGGATCTTAAGTTGTTAATCGGTTTCTTTGATGTTTGTTTTAGGATCATTTTGAAGAGCATTATAAAGGTTGGATTTCTCAGCATCTTTGTTTTATTTCCACAGAGTTCGTCGAACCAATCATTATGTTTCTTGGTTTTGGGGCCTGGGATCTCTGTGCAGTGATAAAATAGATTCTCTTAGGGTTGCCCAGCTTGTATAAACATTTTGATTGTCTAGTGGAATTGACTGGAGACAGTCTTCTGTTTGCCCACCAGCTTTTCCCTGATGTTAACATTTTTTAGTTTGATGACATCAATCTTTTGTGAGTTGTCTTCCCCTGGGGACGCCTGGCAGGTTGATATGCATATTTAGCTTAGACACAATAAGATGATGGTCGATCCAGCACCACACAGGGACTTGGTAATCCATCTGCCATCTCTTTTTTCAACAATTACCAAGTCAATAATGTGCAGTGCCTTGAGCAGGAGTGCATCAAGATTCCGATTCTGGGTGGTAAATGAAAAATTGTATTTGTGACAAGTGCATTGTTAAACCAAAATAATTATATAATGAAATGTTATGAGACCCACCGAGAATCTCATCTTTAAATACTTTAAAATTTTAAGTCTCAACTTTAAATCTGAGTCTCAAGTCTGCAGAGCACTGTCTGGACTCTTTCTAAAGTTCGCTGTTGACTCATCACTCTTTTTAACTGATCATAATCATTGCTTTAAAGATCCACAAGTTTTATTGCAGAATGAGAGTCATTTAAAGATTGGTCATATTTCCCTCTTTTCAGTTCTTTCTGTTCCTTTGACTATAAATGAAATCTACTGAAAGGGGAGTGTGCATTAACCAATACATATCAACATGGCTTATGCTAGAAATAAAGTGAAATGGAGTTTACCATTCATTCTAGGATACTTGCCAAAAATTAAATTTTCATGAATGATGATAGTTTGTAAGCAGTTAATAAGAATTTTCAATTTTCTTAAGTTTTTGTATTTATAAATGGGTTACTAAAATAAAGAGAGCATTCAGACTTGTTTACTCAACCTATTGTTCACCAAGACCCTTGGTTATGGTAAGTTGTATTTTGTTTTCAATTTCAATTTTTAATGATTATGAATGCTAAATATCAATCATGTTTCCTGCATAATTAACACTACCTGCATTATGATTATATTTGCTAATAATACAGTAAATATTTTGTGAAACTTCATCCACTTGTCTTCAATTTGATATATAATAAGTCATATTGTAATGCATATTTAGAAACAATATTTTAGTTTTGCTAAACTAGGGTGCAATTTTTAACTAAAAAGCAATTTCGTCGAGTCAAAAAAACTCTAGCGTAGCGAATCGGTTAAGTTTATTTTTAAATATGTATATATTATATACATTATCATTTTCTATTATACGTGACTATTTATGATTAACATTCTGAACATTTGAAAATGCACATGAATAATACAAAGTAATGCTATTATCATGTTACATTTACTGCAAGAACAACATCAAAGCTGCACATGAATTATTTACTGAATCACCGTATCTAAATCTAAATTCAAGTAAAACGAAAGTAAAACTGGTTACTTCAAATATTACACTTACTACAATTACATTTCGGTTCACCTCTCACATTATTATTCATTATAGCTTATCAGCAACATAAACTTACTATGACAAAATATAAGTTGATATGTATCTCTATATAATATTTAAACTATCATACTTTTTATAATCTCTATAAGGATCCATACTGACAATTTTCAATATTTTTCATCCATAGTCGTCGTTCCCAACATTTTAATTGACGGAAGTTCGATGCGATATTTATTATTCAGGGCAGAATCTAGAAGCCCTTTTCTCCTTTCAGTCTCTCTTGTAGATGGCGTAATGGTCAGTATAATTTTGAGAAAACAACTTTTAACTAAATAACCATGCCCTTACTATTTTATATTAGAACAGTGGTAGACATGTATAGAACTCGCCACCTTTCTTAGTCGATTCTTTTTCAACCCTATGGCGGCATGGCATGGCATGGCACATAGCGTGTAGCGGTCATCCAGAAAATTGCAACATTGCATTAACATGATCAAATTAGCTGTCTTTTCTGAAACGTCCAAGCCTCGGTCGTTTATGGACTTTCTATTTCTTCCATCTCACTCTGTGTCTACAGTTTCTTTACCTACCATGCTCCCCATGGTAATCTGCCATTCTTTATAATTTGAACCGTTGCCTCCAATAACACGGTCGCAGGCTCATGTAAAAATTCTAAAAAAAGACCCAACTGTCGTGATCCTCGCATTCCAGTGTTGTTGTATATGACAAATTCATTTTAGAATAAACACTGATAAATCAATGTTATATTATTTACAAATTAAGTTTAAAGCTAGGAATATCAGTATTATTAACTTTTTTCATCAATAAATACCATAAACCCATAGAGATTTGAGTTAGTTAGTTAGTCTTTCCTCTTGGGCCTGTGGGCGGCGCATGGGCAGGTCATAGCTCTCCATGTCTCGCGGTTCGTTGCTTCTGTTTTGGGTCTTTAATGTTTACTAGGACCATCGTTGAGCCTTCTCTGGTGATGGTTCTGAGAGTCTCTTGGTCTTCCTCGTTTTCTTTTCCCTCTGGTGTCCCTGGGGATTAGTGGGGGTCTTCTCTCATCCATTCTGTGTGTGGCCGATGTGTTCCCCGGGGGCTTTTATAAAATTTGAAATGGGAAGACTGCAGTAAACTTTTAAATATTAAACCGTACAAAAAAGTACTATAGTTTACAAAATACAGAAACAGTGACGATAAACAGCAACGTTTCGACCAACAGGCCTTTATCAAGCAAACGAACAAACAGGAGTGACAAATTAAAATGAACACAAATGGACGACCAAATACCAACGTATCTAAGGAAAAACTGGAATAAAAACGAATAACGAAATAAATGTAACACAAAACACACATAAAAACTAGAAATAGAACGGAAAGAAACAAAAGAAACATCGTAAATATAACTTGAATCATGCAACATATCCCATATAGATTACAAAGCATGGGAAGAGAAAGTACTAGAAGCATAAGAATGTAATACATCAACATATACCCCTATAGATTACAAAGCATAGGAAGATTTTGTAAAACTATGTACTTGTTTTTACGTGTTTCACTATAAAATTTTATACATTTTCTTCTTGGTCTCTAGTCTTATTTGTGTATTGGTCTGAAATCTGACCATTTGAGGTTCAGTATTCCCCTAAGACATTTATTCTCAAAGTTTCTAATTTTCTTTCTAGAGCTTTGTTGCTTTCCAACTCTCGCATCCATAAGTTAATACTGGAATCACACAAGAGTTAAAATCTTTAATTTTAAGTGCTTGCTGAGTGATTGGACTTCCATATATTTGACAATTTGTTAAAAGCACTTGATGCAAATGCGATTCTGTGTGGAATTTCTGGCGCTGTATCCCCCCGTAGATGTCATCATACTCCCTAGGTATATAAAACTTTTTACTTTTTCAAGAGTGTAGTTTATAATTGAGTGGGATTGAACAAAAAAAGTACAGTATTCTATCAAACATACAAAAACCAGCCCCCATTAAACAGTTATTTTCGATTTCCCGTCTGTGCTAGTCTGACTTATTTGTTCAGGGTCACGGGTAAACACACCATCGTAGCTGGAACTGTCTCTCTGGTGTGTGTTTGAACAAGACATTGTCGTATTATCTTATTTCGAGCTTTGTCTCTTGTTAATAGAGCATCCATCATCAGGTATCTCAATTCCGAAGTTTTAAACTGGGCCCGTGCGAGATACTATTCAGCATATGACAAACGTCCGGACAGTGTGGTCATGGCTGTTCTGTTTTCTCTTGACCAGATGGCGAGTCGAATCAGGAATGGGGTTCCCGTTGTTTACGTTACGATTTCATTTCGTGATGTCACTCATGGTTGGATCGGGAGTTCGCCCCGAAAGTCCGCATGGGTCTTCTATCAAGCGCTTACGGCAGAATAGTATGAAACCAGTGGTGCATTTAGTATAGAAATACCAGGGCAATGGAAGTATTGACGTTACTAAGGCAATACTCTGGCTAGAATAACAAACTTCATTTCGCATTCTGAGTGATTCATTGAGTATGATCCGAAAAGTGGGGGCTGGTTCGGGGCGCAGGCAATGAACTGAATCATCAACAATTTGCATAATTACACTTATCTTTGTTCTGGGACACATAGGTGTCATTGGCAATGAGAGAGCAGGCAGGCAGGCTGGCTCTGCCACCATATCAGGGTGCCAGCCAATAGATAGAGCGGACATTCTGAATGCACTCAGCGTTTTGCCGCAAGAGGGTTTTTATTTAAATAAATCCGTCAACTGCTGAAATTTCAGGATTCAAGATTGGAGTGACCAGAAAGAACATTTCAACAGGTATATGAGTAGACGCTTCAATCAAAATCCCAACTAGTACGGTCAGTCGCTGAACGCTGTTGGAGATATTACAAAGGGGATCGGAACACCTATGGACATATCCCAAGTGCAATGAAGATATTAAACTGAAATCCATAATTGTCTTGACCTTCTCCGTGCATAGAACATTATAGTCTGCAAATATCGATAAGTGCGTCAAATCTTGCGTTTTAATTACATTTCAAGTTGTATTGAAATTTTATTCCACGTTGTTCGAATTGTAGAATTACATTATTTATGAAAACATTTGATAACTTTAATCTGCTATTGTTGTTTGATTGTGATTTCAATATTAAAGCAATGGCCCCTCTCTCTCTCTCTCTCTCTCTCTCCTCTCTCTCTCTCTCTCTCGCGATAACCCTTAGACTGGTGTACTAGTTTTTCCCCATAAATCTCATTCATGTTGGTGATTCTGTCTCTCTTGCTATCACCGCCAACCGATGTACCTGATCTCCTCATAAATTCCATTCATGTGGAAATCTGATTCATACAGCCTTAGCATTGGTGTGTTTTGTCCCATCTTCAGCACCATTTGAAGCTCTGGTGCTTATCCTTCGGCGATGTGTCAGGTTTCATCCAGCGTTTTCTCGGTTCGCTCTCCGTTCTGTACCATCTAGTGTTTTTGCGGGTGGGTAGGTGGCCAACTCCCAACCTCCTTTAAACGCCTCTTACGGCATGCGTGGAGTACTGCTTCTATTCTTTACACCCCAATTTGGGCCCAGTAACCACTCGGGCGCAATAGCTATCAGAGGCGGCTCGTCATTGAGGCCAATGCAGTTGGGCCCAGAAAAAACTAAAATATTGGGTAACGTGTACTTATTATTTTAGAAATTATTTTTTCAATTTTACTTTCAACGTAATACTGATTAACTTTGAAGTTGTATATGTCTAAAATATCCACAGTCTGAAATCTGAAATTCAATATTTCCTCCTAATTAGTATAACCCCGGTCATTAAGGCAGTAGGGCCAATAAAACAAAAAATTTGTATCGTGAACTTATTATTTTAAAAATTATTTGTTCATAATTAACAACGCTGATTGCTTTGAAAGTTGAATATATAAAGACTAAAATATAAATATTATATCATATAATATAACAGTCAATATAAATATCAGCATAACAAATTTTATAAGTATGAAATTCAACGCCTTTCCCCAAACTTCCACATTTTGCAGGGGCACCCATTTTTCGTTTGTAGAAAAGTCTATCTACTATTTAACATTGCGATCTCTGACCTTTAACATCTACCTGTAATGATAATTCCCAAAACAATTACATCATTTTCACTTAAACGGGAAACTAAATTCATTCTTACGATAAACCCTGACGGCTCTTGATTAAAAAGTCCATTGTTTAAGTATCATTGAATCTCGTTTTATATAAAAATAGTAGAAAAATTTTAGAAAATGATATAAATAAGTAACTAACTGCCCTCATTATCAAGAGCCTCTTTGATGTTTCTGTGTACAGTTCCATCTGATGGTGGACACAGCGACTGGTCTTTTGGGTTTAAACCAGATAAAGCAAGGCTTATTCTATCTCCCGCTATTGTTTGGTGGCCATTGACTGTATGATGCAAAAATTTTTGCAGGGTGAACTTGGCATCGATTGGGTAGAAAATAGTCAACCAGAAGATTTGGATTTTGCAGATGATTTTGCCTTGTTAAGTAGAAACAACCATGATATGCAAGAAAATAGACAACTTGTCATCTATAGCATCAAAGTTGGACTGCAGATAAGCTATGAAAAAACAAATATAATGAAACACATAGGAGTAATGCAGGAAAATCCTCTGGAATCTAAAATATAAAAAAACAGAGCAGTTAACCTATTTAGGTAGCAATTTTGATTACGAAAGTGTTAAATAAGAATTATGTACGAATTGACAAAGCAACATGGGGTTTAACCCTTTAGCTGCTAAGGACGTATATATACGTTTTCCATTCACTTCTAAAGGCTTAACACGTCTGTATTATCTCTCCTCTGTGGGTAAAAAAGTTCACGTTATACATTCTATTCACTGCTATAGGAGTCATTTACGTTTGGGACCTAGAAACAAAAGTAGCTATTTTTAGCTCAGTCTTCAAAGTATGTAGCAACGAAAGGGTTAAAGTCTAAATAAAATGTAAACTCAAGTTTTGTCTTTTCTATTCAGCTGGAAGATGTAGTTGGCTGTCCACTCTTGCCCTTAAGGGGTAGGAATGGGAGTTTTAATTTGCGTTCTAGGGCTAGATGAGTCGCCTTGTTGTGTTGTATTCGTGTTTATGTAGTGTAGTCTTGATATTGTCTATCCATCTTTTTCTTGGTCTTCCTTAGCTCTAGTACCCGATCTCTTTTTTTTGTATGCTGTTATTGGTGGTTGGTTGTATTTCATTTTCATTAAATGTCCAAACCACTGCATTTGTTTCATTCGATGTATTCGGGGCATGAGTTTATCCCCTCTGCTTCTGATGTCCTCATTTCGTAGTCTGTCTTTCTGGGGACTCCCCCTGCCTTCCTCAAGCATTTCATTTCCCGTGATGACTTTAATTTCACCAGTTAAACGTAGGAAGGGAGTTTTAATTTGGGTTTTAGGGGTAGATAGTCTTGTTGTGTGTATTCTGTTTGTATTGGTCTTGTGTCTATCCATCTTTTGTCTCCCTTTGAGACCCGATCTCTTTTTGTACTGTTTTGGTGGTTGGTTGTATTTTTTTTTAAATCCAACCACTGTTTTATTGATGTTCAGTGCATGAATATACTCTTTCATGTCTCATTTCGTAGTCTGTCTTTTGGTGACTCACTGCCCCCTCAAGCATTTCTTTTACACGTGATGACTTTCTGTGATGTGTTGCTGTAAAAGTTTGCATGGTAACAAAGTGGTAGGAAATACTTTTATCTGTTTTTCATTCATCTTTATCTTCTTTTGTAGTAATTGCCAGCTGTTACCAATTCTCCAAAACCCTTTCTCTATTTCCCATCTAATTTCCGTCTCTGTAAAATGCTGCATAAATATTTGAATTCAAAACTTGCTTTACTCTTGTTATCTATTTGTATGTTTGCTGGCTGTGTTCTTTGATTTTCATGGTCTCGGTCTTTGTTTGTTTATTTTCATGTTGTAATTTCTACATGCTTTGAATGAATTCATGTGATGTTGTAGCTGATCTTCATCTTCATGCATTAAACTTTGGTGTCCCAAAAGCAATTTGTTGATTTGGTTGTTTAGTGGTCTGTCATCATTGTCTATGTCAATAAGGTTTTTTTGCACTGTGCCTTTTTCCCTTTTTTGTCTATATATATGTTGAAGAGAAGAGGTGAGAGCACAACCCCGTCTTACTCCCGATTTTGTTTCAATGGTCTGTTTATTCCGTCTGTTCTCTTACCACACTGTGGATATTTGTGTATATTTTCTCTGATATTGTCTACAGTTGTCCCTTAATCCATAGTTTTCTAGTGTTTCCCATAGAGATACTTCTATCTATTCTGTCAAATGCCTTTTCTTGGTCGATGAATAATAATGTAATCTTTGTTATATTCTATTGCTTTTCACTCAGTTGTCTCAAGTGAATAGAGGGGTCTGTGCCCACTCCTCTTCTAAATTCAACTGAGAGGGGCTTATTTGTAGGTCAGCGTTGTTCTTATATTCGTGTTCTATATAGTGTGTTTTATAGTTGTGTTCTAATATTTTTGCGTATATTTTACCAAATGTGGCTTAATAGTGAAATGCCTCTGTATGTTTCGCATTCTCTTTATTGCCTTTATTTTTCCATAATGGGACTATTACTGATTTTTCAGTCATCTGGAACTTTCTTTCCGTCAAGCGGTTTGTGAATATTCTATTTAATCATTTCACACCTATTTCTTTGCATGGTTTAATGGCTTCATTGGGTATGCCATCTGCATCTGTGATTTGTTTTCGGGCTGTTCTTTATTGCTGTTTCAATTTCTTGGATACAATATAAAATTCTGTTTCTTCACTTTCTTTGTTGTATATATATATTCCCGTTAATTTAGTAGCGTTGTAAAGTTCTTGAAAATATTCCTTCTATCTGGTCATTCTATCTTGTCTGTTGAGTATGGTGTTCCTTCCATACTGTTTATGATAGTGGTAGGGTTGTAGCTATCGTCTCTCACTCTCATTGTCTTGACACTCTTAAAAAATTCTCTCGGTTTTGTCCTACATAAGTCTGTTAGATGTTCTCCGTACTTGCACCAAGGTTTCTCTTTCGGTATTTTAAACAGTATTAAAATAAATTCAATTTTTTCAAAATTTTTCA
>JADZMA010002405.1:0-12138 GCA_020796225.1 Arion vulgaris
GATCATAAGTTGTGTTATATTTTTGGCATCAAACGTTCACAAATTTCTCGCCAGTCAATTCTTTGACTTGTATAGATCGGAATATGATAACTAATGTAAACAACATATATAAGAACAATAATAACAATACTTCGAGATTTTGTAAAAAGTTTGCGAACTTGAAATGGATAAGTAACACATATACATCTCTCCATTGCAAGCATTACAGTTATCCAACATGATATATTATAAATGATATATTTTGACCAGATAAGAAATAATGCGGATAATTCCACATCTGTAGCATAATCGTAGCAACAATAAATTCAAACAAAACAACTCACTGTAAAACACAGACAATGAAATCGGAAATGAAAGTGCATACAGCCCAACAGTCATGCTATCCTTGAGACCTTGTCTTTTGAAAACGGCCATATTGATGACGTTAGTGATCAAACCGACCAATGATAGTCCTCCAATTAGAAAAATGATGAGACATATAATGATGTATCTCATGGCGGTGTCAATGATGAGAATAGATTTGAGTTTTCCAACACATCTTATCAGCTTGAGTAGATGACATGGCACCATTAGTTGTATTCAGATTCATCATGATTGTCTACTATTAGTTGTATTCAGATTCACTTGATTGTCTTGTACACTTTCACGAATCTGTATCCAATCAATTAAGGAAATATTATAAACAAGCAATATTATATATAGAATCACACTCGCCAGTAAGGTTAAGGTAGCATTCAATATTAAGGGACCAATCTCCAGTATTAGTGCATTGTCTATTGTCTATTCCCAGGTGGAAGATGTAGTTGGATGTCCACTCTTGCCGTTAAGCGTAGGGATGGGAGCTCTAATTTGCGTTCTAGGGCTAGATGAGCCGCCTGTGTTGTGTTGTACCCGTGTTTATGTAGTGTGGTCTTGATATTGTCTATCCATCTTTTCTTGGTCTTCCCTTAGCTCTAGTACCCGATCTCTTTTATTGTATGCTGTTATTGGTGGTTGGTTGTTTTCATTCTCTTTAAATGTTCAAACATTGCATTTGTTGTCTTTCAATGTATCGTGCATGAAGTTATGCCCACTCTGCTTCTGATGTTTTCATTTCGTAGTCTGTCTTTTCTGGTGACTCTTACTGCCTTCCTCAAACATTTCATTTTACACGTGGTGAGCTTTCTGTGATGTGTTGCTGTCAGAGACAAGTTTGGCACTGGTAACAAAGTGTTGGTAAGAAAATACTTTTATCATCTGTCTTTTCACTTCCATCTTGAACTTTGGATGTTGTAGTAATGGTGCCAGCTGGTAGGTAACTGCATTTGCTTTTTGACACCTTGTCTCTATTTCTCTATCAAGTTTCCGTCCTTCTGAAAATAGTGTCTAAATATTTGAATTCAGAAACTTGCTTTACTCTGGTGTTATCTATTTGAATGTTTGCTTGGCTTGGTGTTCTGCTGATTTTCATGTTCTCGGTCTTTAGTTTGTTGATTTTCAGTGTGTACTTTTCATGCTATTATCAATGAATTCCTGTGATGTTGTAGCTGATCTTCATCTTCATAGATTAAACTTTGGTCGTCCGGAAAAAGCAATTCGTTGATTTCGTTGTTTAATTGGTCGTCGTAATCGTTGCTCGTCAATAGGTCTTTTCGCACTGTAATTAGAGCACACATCAATAAGGAGACCTTAGCAATAGAGTTTCAATTGCACATATTTACCAGTAAAACATCATTCACCAGTAAAACATCATTCACTCAGTAAACATAATTCACCAGTAAAACATTCACAGTAAAACATCATTCACCAGTAAAACATCATTCACCAGTAAAACATCATTCACCAGTAAAACATCATTCACCAGTAAAACATCATTCACCAGTAAAACATAATTCACCAGTAAAACATCATTTACCAGTAAAACATCATTCACCAGTAAAACATCATTCATAAAGAGCAAGTCAAAATATTGTATGTTTTCTAAACATTAGACTTACACTTCCTCAAACAGTGATCCTCTAGAGACGAGACATATACAATCCTTGTAAGAGATCATTAATGCAATATCCCTGTCTTATATTATTATTTGAGGTGGGTGTGTAGAGGGGATGTGATTCTTTCCGATATGTGTTTTTTTTTGTATATATCTCATCACAATTCTTCAGCAAATAGAAGATTCACTAAAGTATAAATCCGAATAATTGACTTCATTGCATCGGGTTTCCCATATGAGTCCTGTCCATGTCGGCAGAGATGGAAGCTCTCTACCGAGTATTGTACAAAGCACAAACTCTGTAGTTCGACAACTATAGAAGGATATCATAAACAAATTGTACATATGTCTCGTCCGATTCGAACTGATTCAGTACAACAGACAAATGACTTAACCACTTTGCCATTGAGATACCTAGAAGATTAACTATCGAAATCTAACAAAGATGCCATAAAGCAAATGAAATCATAGGAAAAAATGATATTCACAATATATATATGAGACTGCAGTCAAACTATTTGATTGGCAAACACGTAATCACAAAGTACTGTAGTTTTACAAATTACAAAAACAATGACAACATACAGCAACCGTTTTATGCGTGTTTTTTATGTGTTTTTTTGTGTTACAATTATTTCTATTCGTTTTATTCCCAGATGTTCGTTTTTATTTCCAGATTTTCATTAGAAACGTTTGTTTTGGTCGTCCATTTGTTTTTTTAAATTTATCACTCCTGTTGTTTGTTTGCTTGATAAAGGCCTTGTTGGTCAAAACGTTGCTGTATTTTTCATTGTTTCTGTAATTTGTAAACTACAGTACTTTGTGATGATGTTTTGCAGGAAAATGATACCAATTGAAATGCAAACATGTCAACATGAACACTAAAAGAGCATTGTAATACAATATTTCTCCCAACATTATGCAATCTCTGCAAACCTGGACATTGATATCCAACGATAGAAGAAAACTAGTCATGCAGAATGAAGTATCTAACCAGATTGTTGTATCAAGAGAGACGGTTTAGAAATGAAGACATCAAAAATGGGTCAACTTCAGTAATGAACTTCATCAAGAAACAACAAATTAAATGACTCATGACATAATCATATTACCAACAGATAGGGCGCACCAAAGAGCATTGCTACTCAGATACAAGTGGATACAAGACAAAAGGTTGCAGCAGGGTCAGATTTTATAGTGGGAGTTGAGTTTTCCAACATCGAAAAGGATCTCAAACTCGAAATGAAACGAAAATGTCGTATTCTTGTAATTACTTTTATTTATATAAATGTTCGTAGTTCTCGTATCCTTCTAAAGCAGCCTTCAACAATAGTAAGTGTCGTTGATTTTCTAGCACCACTTATACGTTCAGTAGTTTGCCATTGCTTTCTGAACGGTGAGGTCTATTTTACCTTGGAAAAATCACACGGAAACGAATTTGTTTCCAAACTGCCTGCCGTGGTGTTTGAACCAGGCACCTTGGTTGTGATCAGCTCACTACCCGCCCGCTCGTATGTTCTACAGTTGTTTATGTTTGAGCTGTGTTAAGCCTTCTTTAGTCGTTTCATAGTGACAACAAAGTATGTTTACCATTAACCTCTTATCCTACATCGTAGGCAAGAAACTAAACAATACATTATGTTTTATATCTTTGTCATTTCGACTTTTTCTACCAATTATAATGTTAATGTCTCTTTGTTTCTAGGTTTCGCCCGTCTGGTGCCGGCACCCGCAATGGAAACGAAGAATATTACCACTGCGACCTACAAGGCATGTCGTAAGAGGCGACTAATGTAGGAAATAGGGAAGCTGCCCTAGTAAATAAAAAGCATCGCATAAATCAGATGTGTTGGCCTACGTATAGGCTCGTAACTGGCACAACCTACAATCGCTCTTAGGCTCAGATGACATGTAAATCACAAGAAGTGGCTAACAAGTGGTCGAGATGGAGCGTTCGAAGAAGAAGAAGAAGAATCCATCTTCTCTGTGGTCTTTCTCTTCTCCTCTTCTCTTGTCGTGATACCTCATTCATTAGAGATTAAAAAATTACTTTCAGCTTACCTGTACTTTTATTTTATTGTACTGTACCTGTCTATTTTTTTTACTGTACATACTTGTACTTTGACTGTACTTTGTTCTATTTTACTTTTGCTTCGTTTAAACGTTTACTTTGCTTTATATTCACTGCAATTTATTGCTTTTAGAATCTTTCATTTATATATTGATTCATCTTGTAGAAACAACAATATTATACCCACCTGTGTTTCATCTTAGTCATGTATTCATTATCACCAAGATTCAAACCTACATACAACAAATCTCCATACTTCAAATACAACCACTTCTGTATAGACCAACAAATATACAATCTTCAATTTCATCCAACTTCTGCTAAAAAAATACATACCAGTTTCGTTCTCATTTAACCACATACACGCATATACACACATGCATTTATACACACACACCACACACACAAATTACGCCTTACAATTTAATACACCAAACATGACTCAGCATTACACAATTAAAACTCACGCACGTCTAATTCTCTAATGGTGCAATTTCTTGACTTCAAATAAACATCTCCATATTTATTTCTGTAATATTATCTTCGACTACTGGTTACTTGTAAACATTTTATACAGTGTTTATATATTACACAATAAAAACACGTGCCGTCAATTTTACCTCATCTTTTACTCCAAATTACTCAACACTTTTATTCGTCGTTTTTGTTTGCTCACAAACGAAAGTCATTCAAAAAACAAATACTAAACCACAGCGATTTTTGTTTTGATCAAACATCAGTACAGATCAAATATGTAGATTTATTATGTATATAATGTGTAAGCTAAGACTAGTGTTATCGATATAAGAGAAGATTACAGTAAAACTATGTAGCAATGGTGAAACACGTAAAAAACAAAGTACTGTAGTTTTAAGAAACAGAACACATTATTATGTACTTTTCAACTAAAACTAAATACTAGCCAGGTTATGTAAGTATCATACAAGATTAATGTTTGTATGTCGGAGAAATATTATTTTACATATAAAACATATATATATGGGGGGAGGGGATGTCTGTATAACCGTTTATCTTGTGTTCCGATGGACGTGGATTCGAATCCGGACCGCTCCATTCTGTTTATGTGTGCATTTTTCCGGAGTAAAATGATTCTCCTCTTTAGATGTCCGCTTCTTTATATCTCCATTCAGTTTATTATCTATGTCTCTTCTCTCTCTCTCTCTCTCTCTCTCTCTCTCTCTCTCTCTCTCTCTCTCTCTCTCTTGAATTTTGTCAATCTGATTCTTCTCTCTATCCACATCTCTATCTGTATTTCACTTTCTATTCAGTCTATATCTATTCATCTTCTCTCTTCTCTATCTGTCTCTCACTCTGTTTTTCCTTCTCTCTATATATCCAGTTTCCTTTCTCTGTATCTCACGTTCTACCTAGTTGTATGTCTCTGTTCATATCTTATGTTCTATCTAGTTGTATGTCTCTATTTAAATCTCAAGTTCTACCTAGTTGTATGTCTCTGTTCATATCTCAAGTTCTATCTAGTTGTATGTCTCTGTTCATATCTCAAGTTCTATCTAGTTGTATGTCTCTGTTCAAATCTCAAGTTCTACCTAGTTGTATGTCTCTGTTCATATCTTATGAACTTTAACTATAGTTATTTATCCTCTCTGTGGTCATATCTCTCTCTGCTTCTTTCATCTCTCTCTCTCTCTCTCTCTCTCTCTATCTATCTATCTATATATATATATATAATATATATATATATCTCTATCTGTCTTTATTTTCTACCATATCTCTCTCTGAATCATTCTGAATCTCCTTCTGTCGTTCTGTCATGTACGCTTATTGATTGTATCTATAGCTTTGTGTTGTTGCCGAAGCTACGGAGTCCGTAGCTTGTGTAACACTATCGTGAGATGGCATGCCATTCTGCCGACAGTGACAGAGCCACACGAAAACCTGATGCAATGAAGTCAATCCTTCGCCGTTGACCTAAAATAAAGTCTACATTAGTGCTGCCCACCCTTTTGTATACTGGGCGCGGCGCGTATGACTGATGGCTTTGGGAGACACGGCGCCATTCGGCGATTGAAATAAATTACTATAATTCTAGTAATAGAGTGATATTAATACGACCCTCCAGATTAGCCTACCATACCATGGTTGGAGGTTTTGCGTGCCTTGGTGATCATTCAGGCTATGTCGGCGGAGTCTAACTCCTGGCAGGTCTAACCAAGCCGAACAGACTGAAGGTGAAGGCCAGACCAAAGGCAGGGAAGCAGGATGGGGCCTCATAAGGTTACAGCGCAGAACCCACCGGCGAATGGTAAATGCTCTGCTGCAACAACTCACCCCCACCAACTATGGGTTAAATGGCAGCCCTCCTCTTCTTGAGGAGGACATCTTTTTCTGTCTTATCTCCTACTTCTTTTACAATTTTTCTATCCCTCTAGTTAGACCACAGTCTTCTCTAGCAATAAGATGCTGAGTCGGAGGCAACCAGCCAGAGGCGCACTATAGCAATCAGGTTGCCACGCACAAACGCTAATGAATATGTCTATGTATTTGAAAAGATAAGTGCTAGTCCCAGGACGGACACTCAGGCAGGAGCAGTGCCGGGCTCTCTACCTCGAAGACCAACCCCAGCTACTGGATGTCCTTCTTATTTGCCCTGTGGAGCCAGGAGGCATGAGACTAGAGCAACGTACCAAGTTCTTAAAATAATGCACTGGAATGCTGAGGGTGTGAACAGCAAAAAGTAGAACTTCCTAACATCTAAATGAAGAACAAGTACATGATGCTGTTTGCAAGAGACCCACCTGAATGAAGATGTAGCCTTCAACATCAGAGGCTTCCAGTGCTATCGATCAGACCGAAAAGATAGAAGAAAGGGTGGAGTACTAACGCTTGTAAGAAACAAGATAAGCACATGTCAATTTGAGAGTACTGAAGCGCGAATATCAGATGCTGCTCTTAGGACAGCAAGTACTGAGTTTCACTTATTCAACACTATTGTCCAAGTGACCGCCCACTGGTACTGGTCTCAATTCCAATAAAGTGTGACTCATGAGTGTGCGAGTGACTTCAATAGACACTCACAGAGCTGGGGTATGATCACATGAACAGGTAGGGGCGAGGAGCTTGAAAACTGGCAGGATGACAACAAACTAATCCTTGTCCAATCACAAAGATCAGCCAACCTTCTACTCCAGATCATGGCATATCACCTCTACACCAGACTTGGCATTCCACTCCTCAGATTTGGAGTGGAACATTACACGTGTTGTTGGGAAACAGCAAGGAGACAGTGACCATCGGCTTAATATTGAAGGTACAGTGAGAAATCCAAAGATTGCATTGAACAAAGATGGAAACACCCTCACAGGAAAGCAAGTACTGGATCAGTTTGCAGACTCCTTTTGATAAAGACAGCAATATTGAATGTAGCTCAATGTAAAGGAGAATTCGTGATGAAAAAGCAAATGAGAATAAGATGAAACCATAACTAGAAGACAGATGAGGACACAATCACATTTAAAGAACAAACTGGCAATATCCGAATTAAATGAGAAAATGACCAGGGCTGATGGAGATTAAGAACTTGGGAACTGCAGCAAAACAAAGCTATTGCAGATTTACAATAATTGTTGTATCTTGGTCAAGTTCCAGACCTGGAGAGAAGTCAATCATGATACTCTCAAAACCTGGAAAGATAGTTCTGCTGCTCCAGCTACCGACCGATCAGTCTTACAAGTTGTCTCTGCAAAACAATGGAACGTATAATCAATCTCCGACTGCAGTGGCATCTTGAAAGTGAAATCATTCTTGTGTCACAGCAGGCAAGTTTCAGGCAGTGCTACTCTACTGAACCAAGCAAGTACCTTTCTCAGGAGATTGAGAATGCGATCCAAGATAAGAAACTGGTACTAGCGACATGGATAGACCTAAGAAAAGCCTTTGACAAAGTTTGGAAAGAAGGACTGCTGAAGAAACTGAGAAATTGTAGAATAAAGGGTAGGATGTACAGATGGATAAAAGCATACTTACATCACAGAAAAGCCAGAGTGCATCTAGATAGTCTCAAGAGTGAAAAAGTTCTCTTTCGCATGGCGTCCCTCAGGAGGAGAACTGTCCCACACTCTTCTTGATTTTCATCAACATACATGTTTGCTGAATTACCACAGGGAGTATAGTTGTAATGTACGCTGAGATCTGGTAATATGATGCACAAATGAGTATGCAACAGTAGCACCAAATTGATACAAAGAGCTGTAGATGTTAACCTCATGGGCAAACAGATGGTGTGTCAGCATCAACACAGATAAGTGCAACACTACTTCTTCTCTCTCTCCCAAACAAAAGCTGGAGAACTAAATGGAGAACTGCTAAGAGAAGACACGCAACCCACCTATCTCGGAGTTACATTCGAGGATAGACAGACATGGAAGCAGCACATCAACAAAGCAGCAGCAAAGGCCAGGAGAAAGTTAGCCATCCTGAGAAATTAATGGAACCACATGGGAGCCAGCAAAAATATTTTAAAATATTTATCAGCAGGGCATAGACCCACCTGGAATATGGTCAGCTGTATCGTGTCGGCATCAAATACCACTTAGGAGAACTGGATAAGGTGCAAAACCAGGCGCTTCGTGTCGTTACAGGAGCAATGAAACACACACACAATTGGAGATGGAAAGAGTGGGCGGAATACAAGCATTGAGAGAACGCAGAGACAATAAAGTGATGACGCAGGCAGAAACGTTTCTGAGTATGCTAAGCCATCCAATGGAAAACAGATTCCAAAATCTAGCATTGGGGCGGCTGATAAGAAGCAGTTTTATTCATCAGGCAAAATACGAATAGGCAAACTTTATCCTACCAAAAGTTAGTATTCCCCTAAAATCTGTGCCAGATCAAACCTCTTGAGAGAGGGGACTGAACCAGAAGTATGTATCCACACAGAAGTGAAAGGAATACTTGACAAGGATGAGCAGAACAGCATACAACGCAAGACAGTCACTCTCAGTTTACTTGATGAAGAATACCACCTGATTTTTGGGTTCGGTATATACAGATGGGTCAGCAGAAAATGCAGTGAAGAATGGAGGAACAGGAGTGTACATAGAATGCTCAAACAACGTTAGAGATGCGATTAAAGTACCAACCGGAAAATTCTGTCACAACTATGATGCAGAAATTCAGGCAATCAAGGTGGCAACTGAGAAACTGTTGAATACCAGACTCGATCCTCAACTTGTTGTATTTTTGACTGATGCAAAATCAGCACTCCAGTTCAGAAAATTGCCAGGTCTACAGACCATACTGTCTAAACTGTCCAAGCAGCACATGGTCATCTTGCAGTGGATACCCTCTCACTGTGGAATACCAGGAAATGAAACAGCAAACCGATTGGCCAAGGAAGGTGCTGCAGGAGAGCAACCAGATGTCCGTTACCTACCGCCAAAATAAAATGATGATTAAATCAATCAGAAAGCCACAAATATCAACACAAGACGATTACTATAATATGAGCAGATTGGAACAAGTTGTCATTCTGCGTCTTAGAACAGGATACAATCGTTCTCACAGCCAAAATGTATACAAAATTCAAGATTAACAATTCAGCCATCTGTACATGTGAACAGGCACACCAGACTGCAGAGCACATACTTCAAGACTGCCCCGAATATGATACACTGGGAAAACTCACTGGCCTAACGAAACATCATTCGACTGAAAACTACACGGACCTCTGTGTGAGCTACAAAAGACAGTGAAGTTCATACAGAGACAACATTGAATATATAGACAATATTTCCAGCGAACGAAAGGAAGGAAGGAAGGAATTTAACCCCTTAACCTATTGGGAGATTGGAAGGATTCAGTCATTTGATCGATGCAACATGCCTATTTATGACCATAATTTTGTATCTATTTTGCTCTTTTAAGTTGGTAAAAGTTATGTTATCAAAGCATAACATATGATAATCTAATAAAAATTATAAAATTAATTATATGTTTTTAGATGTCTAATTCTTGACAGAGCACACTCATTTCCACTTGCCATTTTATGAAACGCCTAAATTGCTCCATCCAAAAATCCCCAAATATGTGATAAAATGGACTCTAATAACTCAGATTACTGTCCTGATGAAGACACCAGTGATTCTTGAAATATCTATGCTTGGTTCAGATGAACATTCTATGCCGTGTCACTTTGACTCTGTTTGCAAAATGCCCGATATTTTTCCTGATTATTTGTCTATCAAATATCATTGCGTAATCATATTTTTTCCAATAATATCTTTTACTTGCAATGTTTAGAAATTATATATCTATTTAATGTTTATGTATGCTACTATAATGTTATAGTATTGAGTGTCTTGAGTGTCTATCAAATATCATTGCGTAATCATATTTTTTTCAATAATATCTTTTACTTGCAATGTTTAGAAATTATATATCTATTTAATGTTTATGTATGCTACTATAAGTGTTAGTTCTTTATGGGTGCTTACTAGACCAATTCGGCATCATTTTCTCTTGAAGGCGATATTTATTGACTTTTTTCTTTACAATATGAAAATATTGAATATTATAAATTTCATGATTACTGCCTTTCATATTTCCCAAACATGTTTAAATTCAGATATTTTTGAAATGAAGACTTAAAAGACTGTAATAAAAGATTCCATTATATTCGTCATATTATTTTTTCCTTCTTGTGACTGTAAATTTGTCAGTTAAGAATAATCTATTTTAGACTTCCATAAGTAGGTCACGGGTATCATAGAATTACATCATACTATGTTAAAACCAATATCCTGATAGCACATCCAATTAGCTTTTCCCAACCCTATATAACATTCCTTTTTTAATGCAAAAGAATTTGTATGGTTGTAAATATAGACAGGGCATCAAAATATCGAAAAACCTCAAAACCTCAATGGTTGAGTTAATACAAAGACACTGTCTATGAAGGGACACAAAAACCTGTTCTAAATTTCTCCTTTTCCTGACGTTGTGATACAAAACATGATTAGAAAAAGAAAGAAATAAGAATTAATAGCAATATTAAAAGAAATTAATAACATGAAAACTTAATCCAAACTTATAATACTGACGTTGAATATAAAATAATAATTATTGTACTTACATGAACATAGTGTGAAATATAACACAGGTATATGTTACAAGTTAATAAAATGTTGGTGTGTAATGGAACAGGCTGCTTTTAATTCATCATCTATGTTGAGTCTGCAGACAGGATAGATTTTTTTTTTCTTGATGATGTTTATAGATGAAACGCGACTTCACAAGATATGTTGCCAAATCTGAAGATATTGTCTGTGCAACACTACTAATCATTTTTAGCGCTGGTTCGGAAGTCTACGTGTCACTGCGAGGGAGTGAAGGGGATACAAAGTGACGTAACCACAACGCTGAAAGTTACCAGGCCATAGGCTAACACGCTGTTGTACGCAAACGAGACATGGACAGTGTTTAGTGACACGCAAGTAAACTAAACCATTTCCACAAGCTGCCTACACAGAATAGTAAAAATAAAAATGGCAGGACAAATCCAGATAGCGATGCCTCACAAGAGAAAGATCCGCGTCAACACCCTGTTGCAGAAGGTCCAAGTGAGATGGGGTGGTCACGTTGCTGGTTACCTAAAAACGCATCCCAAGATAGTTGATGTTTGGAAATTTTTAAAGGGGGCAGATGTTCTGTGTGTACAGAAAGAACGCTTATTAGACACTCTTAAAATGTCTCTGAAATGTTTCAATATAGAAACCACGTGCGGAATCATTGAAAGTAATTATGGTGCTGTAACAACAAAAAAAGAAACCCTCAAAGCTGAGAATCATCGTGCCTTTGAGGCACAGAAAAAAGAGCTGCTCAAAAAGACAGAACACACAACACCCACATGTATAACCTTGATCATGTTCCCCTTTTTGGTTGGATTGTGTCTAGTACGCCGAAATGTACAAAGTGGCCCGCGTTGAACAGCCCTGTTCTCATCATTCAACGTTAGTCTTTAAGTGAATTATTGTGTCCATGTACACATCATCGTCTCGACTATAGACATACTCATTCTATCATATAAAGTCTTTCAAAATTTGCCCCTTTTTTA
>JADZMA010002406.1:0-12136 GCA_020796225.1 Arion vulgaris
AGTAGGACGGTGCATGGTTAACAATTACTCGAGGAGCACAATATTAGAAACGAACAGGACTTCCATTCGAGATTAAGTAGGACAATAAATATCGAGAACGATAATAGAAAACACCCATTCCCGAGATTAAGTGGACAATAAATATCAGAGAACGATTCAAAAAGACACTGTACTGAGAAACCGTAGTTGGGTACTCTCTGATGTCAGTGGTGTTAATTTAGGCCACTATTTGAACATTGATGCTGTATGTACTGTTTTGGTTCAAACAACTGTTGAAATTACTTTTGACGTTAATCGAAAGTAAAGATGACTAGTCAAAATCATTCAGCGTCTTGATTCAATCATTTACATACGTTGATTGTTACTAGGCATCGGTAATATTGTTAAAAACAGCCAGTGAACTATCGCTATTATACCAGAAGGTCATTGGTCAGTACCATAAATCCATTTATGCATCATCACACTCGCGTGACATTCTGACATGGCATTGGTAAACCCATTACAGTAGATCTCAACCCCACCCACACCACTACAAACCAGGCGACCACACCTAGGAAACCGCCTACAACCTCACCTCTGACGAACAACCTCCATCATCACTAAACCCCGAAATCATACCTATAACAACATGGTGTCAAGAAAAAATTAAGAATAAACCCACAGATCAAGTACGCCAAAAAGACCACTTTACAAGACCACGGGTCAGCACGTCAAAGACCACTTCACAAGACCACGGTCCAGCCTAGTAGATTTTTCAATCGTATTTCGATTGATCAAACCAGCTGACTATACATTCGCACAACCTTCACTAACGAACAATTTCTTGTATAACTAATCCATTCCAGTTTATCTTGTTACCAGTACAACTAACATACCAGCAAGTCTCCATGCCAAGTATCTTTCAATGTCACATCAAATTACAACATATTTCTACGGCAACGCTGTCAGATCAGCCTCATCGTTAATGAACTAAATTGAACTTTTTTAAAACATTCGTTTCTATATTTCCCAGCTTTTATTTCACACTTATTTAACTGCTAATGTTAAAGCAAGTTCTACGTATAGGTCGAAACATGGAGAACTACTGAAACAATAACGCATAAATTGCAAACATTCATCAACTGGTGTCTGCGCAGAATAGAGGGACTAAGATGTTATGATAGGGTCTGCAATTAGAACTTGTGGAGAGAACAAGACATTCCAGTGAACGAAGGGGTTAAAAAAAGACGCTGGCGCTGGATAGGACACCTGCAAACCGAGGGAAATATACAAAGAATCATCTTGCCTGGAACCCGCAGAACAGCGAAAGATTGAGAGGCCGAGAATACATGGAGACGAGATTTGGAGGCAGAGATCAACAATATAAAGAAGAGCTGGATGGAGCTGCAGGAGATAGATAGAGATAGGAAGACTTGGCATGAGTTGGTGGAGGGTTTTGCCTCAATCCGGTTAAAAAGGCAGAGAGAGAGAGAGAGAGAGAGAGAGAGAGAAGAGAGAGGAAAAGTAGAGAGACTTTCACTTTACCAAAAACAGAGATCTATAGCTGTTAGTATATGAACAAATGTCATATACTTTCATCAGATTACGCTTCCGGTTTTAATAAAATGGCGTTCGATAACTTGCCGTTACAGTTAACACGCATTTTTTTAACACTTTTTTAGAGCGATGCTGCAAGCAAATCTACCAAGTCCACATGCTGATGAATGCGTACAGTCAGTCTCTAACGTGAAATAGATTCTCTGCCTAGCAACAGAATTCGTGCGTGTAGGCGAGGATCTTCGATTTATCAACAGCACTTCACAGCTAATATATGTATCATAATGTATCAGAGACACGGCAAAGGTGTACAAGAGAGTAAAGAACGGGTGCCAGAAATAATATGAGATGTCAGAGTACTGTCGAATGAACGTACGTATCATGTTCTGGAATATGTCAGCGTGAAGCAGAGACGACATGTCCTCGACAAACTTCTATATATCTATATAGTGACATCTTTGCCCTGCAAGAGACCAATCTGAGGGAAGGGACAATCCCCATTGCTTCTATAGCAAGCGGCATCTTTGACAAGCAATTCCTGTCAGGAATAACATGTCGGCATATGAAGCGTCATGTCGAGGAGGAAATATGACATCGATTAAGTGTATGATGTTAGAGTTCAGACACCTGTCCCTTTCGTCATAGTCAATGTGCATGCTCGTTAACGGCAAAGTGTATTTGACTAGGACGAGAAGAACATCATCTTTTGTGGCGACTTTAAACGTCAGGGCTAGGCAGTAGGAAATGAACTACCAATAAACAGGGCGAGAAGTTATAATGCTCACAGTACCATTTTATCCATGTAACCATTTGATGAAATAAATTGAAAAACTTACAAGCGAACACATTTTCCCCACATTACAGAAATATTTTGGCTATTCACATAATCATACCATATAGAAGTTCCCTTTTTTGTGCTTATATTTAACCCTACATTGGCAAGGTTGAATAAAACTATCACAGCCATTTAAGGGGATCTATCCTCCCAAAAAAGGAAAAATAATATTTGCCATTTTTAGTTTTCATTTTAAAACTTGCATTTGACTAAATAAATTGTTTTTTAACGTCTAAAAAACCTTCGTGTTTTTATTCATGCATGTTTTGTGATCACCCTCCTACAATTTTCCTTAGCAACCATTGTTTACATTTGTTACTTTTTTCACACAATTCACTCCACCCCCCATAAAAAGCGATTTTAAATTTTGAAAAATTTATTTATAACAGAACATGACATATCCAAAGGACACTACCTAAAATTTTTGATTCCCCAAAAGTTCTCATAATAAATGAAAACTGGACATTTTTGAATGTAAAAAAAATTTTTTTTTAAAACAGGCATTGCTTTTATTTGAAAAAAACGTTGATTCTTTTTTGGAAGGAAATTATACAGCTAGATATTCATATTTAATTAAAAAAAGAAAAGGGGAAAAAAAGAAGTCTGGGAGATCAAATAAACGAAAATTCTTGGGAACAAATATTGGGAAAAAAAAGATTTTCTAAACTTGGGCCCCAGTGGGTACTATTCTGTGGAAAACTGAAAAACGGGCATATTGGAATAAAGCAACACAGAAAAAAAAGAAAAACTGGGGAAAAAAACCAAATCCCAAACCGAAGGAGATATTACACAAAGGGGATTGGGGTTGGGGAAAAAAAAGGGGGGAATTTTTTTTTTCAAATTTTCAATTTTATTTTTTTTTGTTTCAAACTTTTAAAATGAATCTCAAACATTTTTTTTCTAATTGACTTCCAAGAAAAATATTTTTAGATATCAGTGTAATCTGAAGTAATATAGTCTCAAACAATAAAATAGCTATATTTTCTTAAAAATTTTAAAAGGATCAATGGAAATTTTACCACTTTTGGGGGGGATATCATTTTAAAATTTATTTTAAAAAAGTTCTCCATAATTTCAAATATTTTACTTCCCTTTAAAAACGCTTTCAACATTATTAAAAAAGAAGGGTTTCAAACTATTGGCTCCCGAGTAATCTTGTTTGAAAAAAATACATTTTTTAAAAAATATTGGGAAAAATTTTCATCAATTTGAAACCATTTTTTAAGAATCTTTTTTAAAAACCCATTAATGAACTGTGTGGTTTAAATTAAGCTGAACTATATTAACGATTATAGCCTTCCATGGAGGATAAAAATCTACCTTAATACATCGACGGTAAAAATATCAATATTCAGGTACGAAATATATTTTTGGACGAACAATTCTTGCATTTCCTGTGCTCCAATTCAACACGCGGTTGCCCGTGGTAAACAAATGAAGTCATAAGTGCGACACAGACGTTCAGTTAAAGGAGTATATCGAAATTAGTGTGAAGCTATTGTGTTATATTATTGACTTCTCAAAGCAGACAATGAAATAATATTCATAATGAATTTGAAGTGCAAATTTATTACAATGCAACAGGAGAAAAGAGCCATAACAGCTTTGGGTTTAGATAGAGTCGTTGTCTAGTTGGATTAAACGTAACTGTGGATATGCAAAGACAACTGTGCAGCAAAGAAGACAAGTATGTGAGGTGTTAACAGACATGAAATTTTGAAAAATGTTCAATGAACTTGTTACTTTACGTAAATTGAAAAATCGTCTACTATCACATTGTGAGGGGAGCTGGATTCACTTTCCGTAAAACCGTTTGTGGAAGGAATATAGTTTGTGAAAAGCTGAACCTCGTTACTTCGCACCGCATTTACTTACGGAAAATACATCAGCTACCTGTGGAAGGGTAAGATATTCATTTAGCGGGGAAACCCTTGAATTAATGCAAAACCGTACTTTTGAAACGAATGGCAGTCAGTGGACAGAGATAAAAGGAGGACAAGTCCAAGCAGGGGAAAGCCTAATTCCTGCACATGCTGGCAGAAGAAAAAATATTGCGTCAGTGCACAGAACTTATTTTCATTAAAAATTACTTTAGGACGCAGAATTTTTTTTGGGTCACTACAAGTTAACAGACGATAGAGACTACACCCAAAAAAAATGAATGCATGCATTTTAAAAAACTGATTAGAAAACACGGTCCCCCCAATTTTGTTTTAAATTAAGGGTTTGTTATAGATAACGCTTCATGTCATAATGTTGTTGCAAATGAAGACAAAGTCAGAGCAGGGCCATTTTTTCTTCGGTTGGCCATACCACCCACAACTCAACACAATAAAGCGTTGGGGGCAAACGTAAAAAGGGGGGTGCCCGGAAAAGAATACCACATTAAAAAATCTGTGATGTGAAAAACCTGACATGTGAGGCCATCTCCACGATAGACAAAGAATACTGGCAAAAATGGGGGATCATGTTCCCGGGGAGAAGGGGATGACTACGGGAAACGAGATGGTTTGGGTGTGTACAGCCCACAGCATTAGTGAATTTTTTGGGCACATCTGTTTTTGATTGAGATGTGCAAATTAATAATTTTATTGTAGGGGATATTTCCATACCAGCCGTTAAATAAGCACATTGTATTTAAGAAAAAAAGCGATTGGAAGATAACGTCTACATTTCTTGATTATTTCATGACTATAGCAAATATCACCATTGCCCCCCCGTTTGAGAGGGATAATACCCCTTTGCATAAATTTGTAAAATTTAAAGAGTTTACAGAAAATTAAAACCTTTCAAACTAGCCAAATATGCGGCCAACATCAAAGGAAACTGTTATATCACAAAATCCGGGTTTTTATGGCCATTTCTTCCATCGTACATTTACATTTAAAAAGTTTTGAGCGAAAAGTTTTGCTCCCGTAAAATTTTGAGGGTTTTTACCCCTTTCCATTGCCCGGGGATAAATTGGCACTGAAGGCGCGCTGGGACATCGACCCAGCCCAAACAATGATGGAGAGAAAACCAGTCAGCGAGGGGAAGGAGTGTGACGGTGCCTTGATTTCGTTTTGGGGTTTTCCCTACTTATTGACGGGGAAAAATGGGGGATTTTTAGACGGGATCACTGCCCGGGTACATGATCCTCGTTGAAAAAAGCAAACAGGGGGGAAAGAGAAGGCAGGAAACTTTTAGATGAAAAGGGTGTGTGCCACTATTAGCAAGATTAGGCGCGGAAAAATTAGAGCTTCTTGAAACACAAATCAATTGAAAACCCCTCCATGGTGAAATGAAAAGGTTTGAAACCCTGGCTGACCAAGAGGAGAGCTGTCAAATTGGGGCAGAAGGCTAAAAGGGCCATTTAGCACACAAAATTTGGGAGAACCGAGAACGGGAAAAAGGGAAATGGACGAGAAAACGTATTTTTTAAAGCAGGGCAAATCTAAAGTGGAGGTAAAAAAGGAGACAAATTTTAGGTCTGGCTGACAAATCCCGTCAGTGTTCGGGAGTTTTCACCAGCAATAAAGGTACTGCGCGACGTAGATGTATCCGGGTTTTTTAGAGCAAAGACGAAACCCCCCGCAGAGGTCAAAATGAAATAAGGATAAAGCTCCCCTCAGGCGCTATATGCAGAAACCCAAGGAAATATTTTTTGGATTATTTTCCCTTTCCCGGATTTTTATAGTTTGTTTCTAACTTTGAGTCATTTTTTTCTTTAAATAGACAAGTTTTATTTTTTTTATTTTTTCTGTGTACCTTTTTTTCCCGTTTGCCATTGCTTATGTTTTCCTTTTATGTGCATCTTGTTTTTTTTTTCCCTTGATAAAGCCCTTTTTTGTCGAAACATTGATAGTTTGTTTTTTACCTGTAAAATTTTTTCATTTTAAAACTCATAAAACCATTGGAATGATTTTTTAAACGTATCATCCAGATATTTTACAAAAAAAAAGCTCATGAGATGTCAGCATCAGCATGGAGAAATATAACATCTGAACAGTCAGCAGAAAAAACTGAGAAGTTTTGACTACAAACATGGAAGTTAGAATCAGTAGAGACACATCTTGCTTCTAGTAAAATAAAAGGGATGATGAGTTTCTCCTTGTCTCTTTCTAATGTGGTGCTGTTTGTATCTTCCATAGATGATTTTTGTTATTGTTTTTGGCCATTTTTCAGTACTGTTTCTTGGCTTCCCTTAGAAAATGTAGTTAGTCTATGAATGTTCTCTTGTTGTCTTTAATTTAACATACTTGCTCAGTTGGAAATTATTTTTGTACCCTTAATTTAAAACCTTGAGGAGTTTTTTTGTTTCAATCCTTTTTTTTTTCCCTGTGTCTACATTTTCAGTTTTTTCTAACGTTTACTAATCTTTTTTTTTCCTTCTAAGCCCCAAAACATGATTCTTCTTCCATTCATATATTATTGAATTTATTTTGGAAAAAAACCGTGAACTGTTTTTTTTATCATTTTGGGGCAGTTTGATAATTCTTATTTAAGTCTTCCACAAACGTTTTTCTAAATTTGGGTGTTGTTCAGTTTGAAGTATATTTTTCCCACTTCTATTTTGTTATATATTGCCCAGCGATAGTTAACTTGATTTTAAATGAATTTTTCCCTTTAAACTGGTGGAAACCATTTCCATCATATGTACACAAAATATTATGGAGCATTATGTAGAGATTTTATCTCTTGAATTCCCTTTTGAATTATTAACATATACACGGTGACAATCGCATAACAACAACTTGATGGAAGAGGTAGAACTTTCCCATTTCATGACATGTCTTTTACAAATGTAGCGCATGTCTATTGCAATGTGGGCGCACATTATCAACTACCCACAGAAACTTATAAATAAATGTGTTTAAAATACATTATAATAATAGTGACAGTATCTTTAACTTTTTAAATGACAAGTATTTGGGAGGGGAAAGAATAATTTGGTTGTAATATCTTTGCCCGGGTCTGTATGAAATGTCCCATGACATTCGTCACTTTGTTGTATAGTTTGTTTGATAAAGGCTTTTTTTGGTCAAAAATTGTGTATTGTCATTGTTTTTGAAAAACTACCCTACATTGTGATTAGGGTTTCGCCGAAAGTAAAAATGATCACGTGGCCGGGAACGTGGGAAAACATGTATAGACAGTTTCGGCGATTTATACGCAGAATGACCATGTACGTAAAGTTGAATTATGGTTAAAGAAAGGAACAAATAGTTCAGTTTGAAAATTTTTTTTCCTTTTCTTTGAATTTGAAAGTTTACCTTCTTCCCAAAATTTCAAGCCCGTAGGTTGTTCAGATATCTCCAAACAATTAAAAAGGGGACAAACAATGTAATTAAACCCGATTCTTATATTTTCACTATCTACTATATATATAAAAATGGATGTATGGATGTATGTTTGTTCCCCATGATTTGGAAACTACTGAACAGAGGGTTTTTTAAAATTTTACGGGATATTTTTGGGTTTTGGGATGTCGGATGCTATCTGTCCAGTTTGAAATAGGTAGCGCGGAAGTTTTAAAAAAATCAAAAAAATAATATCACGCTCATTTCATCGAGAGTTTCAAACCCAAATTTGATTAACGTTTCCGGAAGTCTACGGTGTACGTATTAGTATATACACATCATATTTAGCTGAAATTTATAGGATATGTTTGTTTTGATGTGGGAAGCCCCCTTTGTTTATTTTAAAATATGACGCTGAAAATTTTAGAAAAAAAATTTTTTAAATAATCGAAAAACGCAAATTTCATCGAGATTTTTTCCGGAAATTTACAGTATGCGCATCTACACGATTGGGATGACGTATGATTCAAGTCAATATTTCAAACAAGCCGTTACAAGCTAAATTTTAAAAATACGCAATCCAGGTTTGTTTCTAATCATGATCATAGATACTGCAAATCATTTTTTGGTTATCGCCAACTATTCCATCAATGTTTGTTACCCATGTTGGCAAAAATTGCTCTATATTCGATTAAACCAAACAAAACTACGATCCGAGGAATACGTTCATTTGGGGGAAGCTTTTTTCCGGCATTTCTAAAAAATGGCAAGATGGTTTTTTTGCCATCAACGTTTACCTGATGTACAATGTACACGTTATATGTATGAATATTCCCCAAATTATTAGATTACACGACAGAAACGGGGTTACCATTTATTTTTTTTGTAAATCAATCCATACCATTGACCGCTATAGCGGCGTGCAATTCTAAATTAGTACAACCATTTTGCAATAGGTGGCGCGCGAGTAGTGAGTAGTTTGGACAAATGATTTATACAGTTTAACTGATTTTTTAAAAAATATTACGGCATTTCCTTTTATTTATATGTTAAATATATAGTAGAAGATTTCCCCAATATAATTTAATCAAATGCTAATTTTTGTATTTATTCCAGCGAAACTTCAACGAATTTTCCACACATTTTCAATTATGCCTCCTAAACGAAAACTATTGGCCCATCTACAATTTTGATCACGAAAAAAAAGGCCCTTTAGCCCTTAAAACAGATGAGCAACGGGAAGCAAGACTGGAAAAACCCTTCGAGCATGCACTGCTTCCCAAATCCGTTCGTCTGAAAAAATACGAGCAACGTGAAGCAAGACTAGGGAAACCCAAACGATTGCACTGCTGGGGGTCCGTTCGTCTGAAACATACGAACAACGGGGAAACAAGACTGAAAAATGTTCGATTCCCCCGTTGAAACCTTCTGTTTTGAAACAGACGAGCACCGTGAAGCAAACGTTTTGAAACAGACGAGCATCGGGGAAGGGACCCAAAAACCAATCGAGTACGCACTGCTCAAGTCCGTTTTGCTGAAACAATCAAGCAACGGGAAGCAAGATCAAAACCGCTCGGATACGCACTACCAATCCAGACGAACATGCACGCTGATTTAAATCTAGGTGCTTTCCCTTAACAATACAAATTATGATTATAGTCTTATCCAAAGGGGTTTTTGGAAAAAAGGATAGATTTTGCGGGATTGCAGTGCCGTCAAATTTAAGAATTAATCCCCGGGAAAGTTGCGCGGGTGAAATTTAAATTGCCAGAACATTCACCACCCGAACCATTATCAACATTGGTAGCAGGTGAAAAAGCCCAAACAAAACATTTCTTAAAAAAATACGCAAGTACAATTCATGTTTCCAAATGACATCGTTCGGTGCAACAAATATCGTGCGTGAGAATTACATGCCCACATTCAAAGTTCAAGGGCAAATTTATCATCGTGCTGGCTCACTACTGCCACTGCCCGACGCAGATTACAAATTTCTTCAAATTTATTTAATGGGAAACAATGATGAACAAATTTATCAACGTTGTAAACCAATACGCGGGAAAACGAGAAATAGTCGCTGCATTCAAACTTTATTTGATCAACACAACGAATTAATTTTGATTGTTCAAAACTGCCCTGCAACAATTAACTGATGACTACCGAGTTGTACTTAGAGCAGACAAAACACCTGTTGGTCAACACGAAAGACAGTACAATGCACCAACAATTGATGAAGTGGCGATCGTTATGGTTGGTGAAGAATTTAATTCGCGGATATAATCTTTTACCCCAGAAGTGGTGAGTTAAAGGGGTCTCAGAAACGATCGCCCTACGACGGGTTACAATATCCGATATTATTTTGGCAAGGAGAAGATGGATTACCCAAATCAAATTGAGAAATCCAAAACAGATGAGGAAACGAATAAGAAAGTTAGTGCTAATGAATTATTATTTTAAAAAATGATTCGTGAAAACGCTGAAAATCATATCTTTAAATGTCGACAAAGGGTTTCCCTCAAACATTGTCGATATGGGATGCGAAAATCGAAACTGAGGGCTCCCCTACATTGATTAAATCAAAACCGTTGCGTCCAGAACAGTACATTCATTTACGTGATCAAAATTTTTAATGATGGCAAAAGTGAATCCTAATGAATTGGGAAAAAAGGTCATAATACCAGCCCATTTACAGGGGGTCCACGGCACATGCATGAATACGCACAAGATGAAATGACATATGTTCGCGCCTATGGCCGTCCAGATTTATTTATCACGTTTACATGCAATTTCGTGGGGTGAAATTTAAAAAACTTTTTTTAGCTGGACAATTTCATCGGATCGTCATGATATTACTGGGGTGTATTCAAACAAAAATTGAAACTTTAATGGGTTTAGTCCCAGGTGTTTTTTTGGGGAGACACGTTTTTGGGTGATTCCCTCGGGGAAAGGCAAAAAAAAGGATTGCCACATGCCCCACATTTTGATTTGGTTGATCGAAAAAATCAAAAGATCAAAATTTATCAAGCCCCCCCAGGGAGAAATACCAGATTGACATTGATCCAGACTTAGGGAAATCGTCACCAAAAACATGATTCATGGTCCATGTGGTTTTCCCTTAAAAAACCCCCATGCATGTCTGATGGAAAAAGCACGAAAAAAATACCCAAAAGACTTTTAAAGCCGGGGTACTATTACCGAAAAGACGGATATTCTTCTATCGTCGACGATCAAATGAAGATGGCGGAAAAACCATCCAAAAGGCGGGAAAAAAATGATGTTGAAGTTGATAACGTTGGGTTGTACTGATTCACCGTTACCTTCCAAAGACGGGACAAAACTCCATAAATGTTGAGTATTGCAACCCCGGGAAACGATCAAGACATTTTTAAAATGTCAACAAAGGGCGATATGGCAGTTTTTGGAGTGGCAAATATAAATGCATCCATCGATGCAACCCAGCGTTATCAACTGGGGCGCTACATTAGTAGCAATGAAGCAGTATGGCGCATTTTTTCATTTCCAATTCATGAACGACATCCAACAGTTGTTCATTTGGCAGTGCACCGAAAAAGGGCAGCGCGTGTATTTCCAACAGATAATTTCACATGCAAGAGCATTGTCACCATCGCCAACAACGTTAACTGCATTTTTCTTATTGTGTAGAGATGATATATTTGCAAAAAACGCTACTTTTCTCTGAACTGCCAACATACTAAAATGGAATGGAAGCGAAAAAGTTTCAAAGTCGCAAAAAAGGGGAAAATAATTTAAGGAATTCCAATTTATATTCGACCAAAGCGAGGCCGTTTGTACACTGTTTTATCCAAACAAGCAGAATGCCTTTTCTTGCGATTACTGTTAATCAACAAACATGGGCCAACATCCTTCCAAGAATTGAGAACAGTTAACGGTCACGTATTTCCATTTTCGTAAATTTTCCAAGAATGAAATCTTTAAAAAGATGCACATTGGGACACTTCACTGCCGATGCATCCAATACTGCACGACCACAGCAAATATGCACATTATTTGCAGTAATATTAACAACGTGCTTCCCATCCAATCCAAAAAAAACTTTGGGAAAAAAAAAAGACTACATGAGTGAAGACATCCTACACGCTTGCGTGCGACGAATCAAAACCCGACATTCAATTCACACCAAACGTATATAATGAGGCATTGGTTTTAATTGAGGACATATGTTTGGCAATCACTAATAAAGCACTGGTGCAATTGGGAATGGAAGGCCAGAACGACCTGCAAAAAACCTTTTCGATTGTGAGTTGGAACGAGAAACACACTTTGATATCAATGAATTGAGTACATTTGTTCAAACGAATCTTCCAAAAAATTTATTTCCCGGGAAAAACGCATGCCCGGGGCAGAATTATGCATGAAACCCAAATCAAAACGGTGGATTGTATTTCAAAATGCGCCTGGGGAACAGGCAAAATTTTTCTAATTTCACTTATTTTGGCAACCATAC
>JADZMA010002407.1:0-12135 GCA_020796225.1 Arion vulgaris
GCGCAGTGTCGTCACACTGCTACCGGTTGCTGCTCAGTGTCGTCACACGCTACGGTTGTGGCTCATGCGTCGTCACACTGCTACTGGGTTGTTGCTAAGTGTCGTCACACTGCTACCGGGTTGCTGCTCAGTGTCGTCACACTGCTACCGGGTTGTGGCTCAGTGTCGTCACACTGCTACCGGGTTGCTGCTCAGTGTCGTCACACTGCTACCGGGTTGTGGCTCAGTGTCGTCACACTGCTACTGGGTTGTTGCTCAGTGTCGTCACACTGCTACCGGGTTGCTGCTCAGTGTCGTCACACTGCTACCGGGTTGTGGCTCAGTGTCGTCACACTGCTACTGGGTTGTTGCTCAGTGTCGTCACACTGCTGCCGGGTTGTTGCTCAGTGTCGTCACACTGCTACCGGGTTGCTGCTCAGTGTCGTCACACTGCTACCGGGTTGTGGCTCAGTGTCGTCACACTGCTACTGGGTTGTTGCTCAGTGTCGTGGTTTTCTGTTTCTGTCTTACACTGTTCTGGTGGCTTGGATGATTGTTATTTTTGCTCTTTGACAGGATTCTGCTATGCCATCTAACCATCTTTTTCGTGGTCTTCCTCTCGCCTTCTTTCCTGATGATCTGTTGTAGAAGACTCAATGTGCTTCCAGATGTACTAACACATACATATGTATACCAGACAAACTAATACAGATGGGGATCTCGGTGGTTAAGTGGTTAAGTGGTTAAGTGGTTTAGTGGTTAAATGGTTTAGTGGTTAAGTGGTTAAGTGGTTAAGTGGTTAAGTGGTTAAATGGTTTAGTGGTTAAGTGGTTAAGTGGTTTAGTTGTTAAATGGTTTAGTGGTTAAGTGGTTAAATGGTTTAGTGGTTAAGTGGTTAAGTGGTTAAATCCTTGTGATCTGAAGGTCGTGGGTTTGAATCCGGACAGCACCGTTCCATGTTCACGAATGATTTTTTCCCCAGGGTCTCCTATGATTGTTGCCGGAGCTACGGAGTTCGTGCTTTGTGCAATACTTTGGACAGGTGGCATACCATGTCTGCGGAGAGGGACCGAGTCTTATCCGTGGCAATGAAGTCTGTCCTTCGGCTTTTTTTTTTTTTTCGATCCAGAAGCACTTGATCTTTTCAGTTCTTCGGCTCGGTGTCATAGACATCGTAACCCTTCGGTTCGGTGCCATGAACATCGTGAATCTGGAGAACCTGTGGCTTTTCTGCCAGAACGCGGAATTGAACCCGCACTCACAGAGGGCTTATCACCGTAGTCCAACGCGCTACGAACACGCTGAGCAGGTTTGAAAGACTAACACATATATACCATATTAACTAATACAATCACCCGAGTGGTTACCGGGGCCCGCCCGAGTGGTTACCGGGGCCCGTCTGAGTGGTTACCGGGGCCCGCCGAGTGGTTGCCGGGGCCCGCCGAGTGGTTCCCGGGGGCCCCAAAATTTTTAGTGTGTCAAGAATAGAACCACTGTTGCATGTCGTAAGATGTGACTAAGAATATTAGGCTGAAATCGGATGCACGTGCCTAAACGTGTAGAAGTCTATGCGTTTAGGGCCTACCAAACCAATGTGCAACGTATACACGTTCTTGGCAAAGATCAAACATATCTCAAAGAGTGATTAAAATTGGTCGTAAAGAACGAACTCAGAGAAAGAACTAATCAACTGTATTGTATTATCCCATGTATGTATTAGCCCATATACAGGGTGTTCAACTTAAAAGCTGCCTATGAATGGAGCTAATCTGGCATTTATGTATGGAAATGAGAAGGTTCAGTTATGACGTAGTATAGGTCAAGGTTGTGTGATGGTGTGTAATTGTAGTGCGGGAAGGGGCGATGAACAAATGTGACGTAGGACGAGCTAGTCAGAGCCGGTTTAAATAGTAAATAAACACAACGCGATAGGTTATCTGGTAACTTTCGATTTGTCAATGGGGCTGCAATTATCTTGAACACCCTGTATAACGAATCACATAATAACAAAGTACTGTAGTTTTACACAATACAAAAACAATGACAAAACACAGCAACGTTTCGACCAACGATATGGACTCAACGCTCTACATTCCTATGCTTATTAGTACTTTCTCTTCTCATGCTCTATATTTTATATGTGTAGATGTTAAATGCATATAAGTCATATATTTACTTGATTTTTTGTATTGTTTCTCTTCTTTTTCCACTTCTAGTTTTTCTGCATTTATTTCGTTAATCGTTTTTAGTCACATATTTTCATTCATGTTTAATTGTTGTAATATCTTTGTCAAAGTTTATATGTAGTGTCCTGTGAAATTCGTCACTTTTGTTGTATAGTTTGCTTGATAAAGGCCTTTTGGTCGAAACGTTGTTGTATATTGTCATTGTTTTTGTATTATGTAAAACTACAGTACTTTGTTATTACGTATTTCGCTATTCTTACATAGTTTGACTACAGTCTCCATCTAGATTAAGATTAGCCCATATATACCAAACGTAGCATTTTTTCAGCAAACGGAAGAATAACTAATGAAATTCAACACAGATGCAACAAGCAAATCAAATGATAGGGCAAATGATTATTGGTTATTGGTTATTGGTTACTAAACTGACGTCATTGCACTCGGGCAGACCCATAGGTGCTCAGTCTCCCCAACAGATATCGAAGAGTATGCATACTGATGGTTCCTGTGGCTCGCTGATTAAACACACCTCTCACTCTGCCTCTCAGGCATCCAGTTCGACTTGAACAACGGTAACTCCAAACTGCTTAAATCGCTTGATCGATTCAACATCATTTTAGTGTCCTCATCCAACAGAGAGTCGCGAAGAGACCGAAGAATATCTCCTTATCCATCTTCAACTCCCCAACAATCGATGTTGTTGATGCAAGCCTGTCCGCTCTTTCATTACCGTAAACACCCGCATGCCCAGGACAGTATATCCACGTAAGCCGCTGGAGGTTAGAAACTTCTATAGACGACATCCACTCATACCGAAACCTGCCCTTCTGGATCTTGTGAATGGAAGAATAACTAATGAAATTCAACACAGATGCAACAAAGCAAATCAAATGATAGGGCAAATGGAAGAATAACTGGGGTCAAAGGCTCATATTCACGGCGGAAATGAGCCAGGGTTGTGAAGGGCGCGCTAACCAGACCCTGCCCCAAAACCCCCACGCGGTGACCCTGGAAACAGACTTAGGTTCCGGTCTGGCTAAAGGGGCAGGGATCGGGAGACAGAAGTGCAAACACGTGAAAGCAAAACAGGGGCCGAAAATCCCTGGAAAATTCACATCTCCTGGCCGATTGTCCTCTGAAATAGGCACGAAACAGCAGCGTGCGAAATTATCTGTGGTGACAGTGTGAGCTTAGAAACGCAACGTATGAACGAAATCCTGAAAACTAACACATTTCCTGGTCGAAGTCCCAAAATATATGTCCACATTCGAAAAGAACTGTGAGACAACAAGTATGAACGCTCGCAAACAAAACCGGGATCACTGCAATGCAATGACTGGAAATCCCTGAAAATACACATTTCCGGGCCCAAAGACCACAAAAATACGCCTAAAACTCTAAAGAGTACAAACAGTTAAGTACAACGAGTCCCGAACAAAATAGTGGTCACTGCAACGCAGAACTGAAATCCTGAAAACACACACATTTCCTGACCGAAGACCGCAAACAAAGAAGCCTACGAAAGCGTCCCATGAAACATAATTCTGTTCTCTCGCAGGAACTACCGCCTTGTGGTGTCATGGTTGGGTACAACCAAAGGCTGTGGAGCAAACCGTAAATAAACCTGAACGAGTGACGAACCAATGTGTTCAGTAAAACGACCGGTTCGTTGGGAAGATGGCGCTCATAAGCCCGGGAGGGCAGGGTCATCTAAGGTAGCCCTGAAAGAAAATGGCAACTCACTGCCTTGTGAGTTTTGGCTGGGGACAGTCGAAGGCTAACGGAGAGCGAACCGTGCAAACGCTGGTTGAAAACGGATACACGCCCGAAAGATAAGCACCAGAGCTCAAAACGGCACTGAAAGTGTAACATAGCTACCCATGCTGACGCTGCTGGACAAATTTTTATCATGAATATGTTTTTAAATAATGAAATTCGATATGGTGCTACGCCTGAGAGTCCGCCAGGGCAGGACGAGTGCCGGGCCCCATGCCTCGAAGGGCCCTTTATGCTCTACCGACGGTCCCGCCCTCCAACTCGGCACAGCGCGAACAGAGGTAACCGAGTTAAAGTTACTGGTTCGATACGGTCGAGTATTGACCATAAGAAATTAAATATCACCCAATGGAATGCGGAAGGTATCCATCACAAGAAGCAAGCACTCGCAATAAGACTTGCAGAAGACGATATAGACGTTGCGTGCATACAAGAAACGCATCTAAACCCCAGACATAAGTTCGAGATTAAAGGTTACCAGACCTTCAGAACAGACCGAGAAGGACACAAGGGTGGAGTCCTCACCCTAGTTAGAAATGCTTTCCCAACCAAGCAGATGGAAGGAACAAATGGAAACGCCGACAGTGGAGATCATAGGTGTTCAAATTACATGTAACGATAAAAGATTCTTCTGTATAACCTTTACTGTCAAGTTACACGCCGCTGTCACTCGAAATAATGAATATCAGCGACACATGCATTGTGGTCGGCGATTTCAACAGCCGCTCGGAGAGATGGGGGTACCCCGAAACAAACAGAAGAGGCGTAGAGGTGGAAGACTGGGAGATTGAAACAACTGTTCCTTATCAATGCCCAGACGATCCACCAGCCTTCTACTGAGAACGAGGCATACAACGAGCACCCCGGACTTGGCCTTTGCAACAAGCGACATATCCACCAGAGTAGTCCGGACGGTTACCCAGCAGCTAGGGGATAGTGACCATAGACCAGTCAAACTGCAAGTAGACCTCAATTTCGTACCTGAGCCCAAAATGGGGTTGCCACGGTGGAACTATAAAAGAGCAAACTGGAAACAGTATGGGGCACTGACTGATGCAAATGTTGAACGAATCAACATGCATGAAAAGAAAAACATACGAATCGTGGCAAGGAACTGTCGAAGCAATCCTGAAAGCGGCAGGGGAAACCATCCCTAGAGGCGCACGAAAGGATTACAAGCCATACTGGACAGCAGAGGTTCAGAAACTTGAAAAAGACCTTGAGAAGACAAGCAGTGAGGCAGAACATGCACAGTCAGTGGAGACAAATACTGCTTACAAGGCGGCAGCAGCAAAATACAGAAGAGAGGTCAAACGAGCAGCGCGACAGAGTTGGGTCAAAACAACCGAATCCCTGAACCTCGATAGGGACGGCCATAAACTGTGGAAACTGGCCAAAGCGCTGAGTGATGAAAACACCAGCAGACCACATATAGTCCTCGAACAAGACAAGAAGATGGCTTCGGGTAGGGAAGCAGCAAACATCCTGATGCAACAATATGCCGAAGTCAGCAGAGTAAGCATAGCAAAGGAAAAAGTGGATGCCACCAAGAGAAAAGCTCGGGCTCTCCAAGGCGAGCCAAGAAAAGCAGATAGTCACCTAACGGACACATTCACCAGTAACGAGCTGGAAGAGGCTTTAAGGGACCTGAAACCCAGAATTTCGCCCGGAAAAGATGGGATCACCAATGAGATCTTAAAACTTGGGAAACAGAGCAAAGGCCGCTTTGCTGTCCGTTCTCAACATGTCGTGGAGAACAGGCATAGTACCACAAGAATGGAAAGAAGCAATCATGGTACCCATCCTAAAACCAGGCAAAAATAAACTCGACCCAGCGAGTTACAGACCAATAAGCCTCCTAAGCTGCATGGGCAAGCTTATGGAACGCATGGTGAACAAACGGTTATCTTGGCACTTGGAAGAAAAGGGGTGCTTATGGCACAACAGAAGGCTTCGGAGATACATATCCACAGAGGATCAAGTAACATACATTGTCCAGGAAATCGAGGATGGTTTCCAAGAAAAGAAACAGACACTGGCAGTCTTGGTAGATATGGAGAAGGCATTTGACACAGTCTGGAAAGAAGGTTTAAGGCTGAAACTGCTCACCCTCGGCGTAAAGGGAAGAATGTACACTTGGCTTAATAGATACCTAGAGAACGGAACAGCAAGAGTTCAGGTTCAGGGTACAAAGCATGAAGACCACACTGGAGCAAGGAGTTCCCCAAGGAGGAGTGCTCTCACCGACTCTCTTTCTAATCTTTGTCAATGACATTGCAACATGCCTCCCCGAACAGTACACTCGCCATATATGCACGACCTGGCAATATGGGCGCGAGAAGAGTCAATGCCCACAGCAGAAAATCGACTGCAAGCTACGTTAAATAACCTTGAAGTGTGGTCAGCAAAGTGGAATATGAAAATAAATCCTTCAAAGACCACTTACACTGTGTTCTCCCAGAACAACAAGGACTACAAGATAACGCTTAAAGTCAATGGGCAGAATCTTACAGAGAACAAAACTCCACGTACCTAGGGTCACACTCGACAGAAAGCGACTTGGTGCACCCAGTTCGAAAATGCTACGGCAAAAGCGAGGCATAGGCTAACAATGATGCGTAAACTCGCAGGTTCCACATGGGAAGCAAACAGCAGAATTCTCAAGACACTTTACTCTGGTAGAGTGCGACCGGTCCTAGAGTACGGTATGGCAGCGTGGGCAATGCATCTAACAAACAATTTGCAAAGTGAGCAGCAGTCAAAACCGGGCCTTACGCATCATCACTGAGCATGAAGTCCACGCCCATCAAGGCGATGGAGACAATCATCGGCATCCAACCAATGACTGACCGAAGGGACAAAAAAGTAGTAGTACTTGCAGAAAACTCAAACGGCTCGAATCTCATCCAATGCATGAAAGAATGTATGAATCCGGAAAGTGGAAAATACAGAATCTCTAACGCACTGACCACAGAAACCCTCCAGTCCTTTCCAAATGCACACCCAAACCAATCCCGGCAATCGACAAGTGCCCGCCATGGAAGACCAAAATGCCAGAACTAAGGGAATCAATCCCAGGCATACTGAGCAAAAGAGACCAAAAAACCTCGAGAGAAAAATTGCAACAGAAGAACACATAGAATCAGAGTACCCTGAAAATGAGTGGACGCACGTATACACGGACGGATCGGCCAATAACGCAATAAGCGATGGCGGAGGAGGAATAGTGTTTAAAATCTCAAAGAAAGAAACAGTCACGAGCGATTGCCACAGGCAAATACTCGAATAACTACAGAGCAGAGGCAGAGGCAATCAAAGCGGCGGCCGAAATGATCTTGGAGAGAAAAAACACTACACGCAACAAGGTCGTGATATTCACCGATGCTCTATCGGTCATCACGGCACTCAAATGCGTCGGCAAACTGAGATGAATGAGCTCAAACGTCCCTCGCTGAACTAACGAGTTCACTCAAACGCACCGTCATCCAGTGGATACCGTCACACTGCAACGTTAGAGGAAACGAAGCAGCCGACAAGCTAGCCAAAGAGGGCGGGCGACTACCCCAGACTGATCTCGAGATCGGTTATGAGGAAGTTAAAACAACCATCGGTTCGCACTATAGTAGCAAATGGGCAAAAGACCACCCTCAGCACACAGCCAATGACGGATACTATGGTCTCTCGCAGTGAACAAGTTGCCATATTCCGCCTCCGTACCGGCCACAACAAGCTCCGAGCCCACATGTTCCATAAATTTAAAATAGGCACAACTAGCCTGTGCCCATGCAATATGACAGACATGACGGCAGAACACGTCTTGCAAGACTGTAAACATTTAGCAGGTATAAGGAAAGAGTACTGGCCACAACACACAGAGCTTCGCGAAAAGCTGTACGGAGAAACGGAGTCCCAAAAAACAACAGTAAAATTCATGATAAAATTGGTCCATCAGTCTAGGCCAGGAACGCAAAGGAAGGAAGAATAATTAATGAAATTCAACACAGATGCAACAAAGCAAATCAAATGATAGGGCAAATGGCGCAATTTTAAGATGCAAACACGTCACCATGAACACAAAAAAGCAATGTTCAACACAATCTTTCTCCCACATTATGTTACTAGTGCCAAACCTGGACGCTGACAACAAACGATAGAAGAAACTAGTCACGACAGAGACGAAGTGTCTACGCAGAATGCTGGGTGTAACAAGAAGAGACCGGTTGAGAAATGAAGACATCAGGAAAAAGTGGGTACAACATCAGTACTAGACTTCATCAAGAAACAATAAATTAAATGGTTCGGTCACGTAAGCAGATTACCAACAGACAGTGCTCCTCAAAGAGCAATGCTGCTCCGATACAATGGGTACAAAGCAAAAGGGGCCACGCAAGATGGACCTCAGAGATAACAGAGGCGACGGGGACTATTTACAAAGCGCATACTAGGGCCCGTTTAGAAATCTCTTCTTGACCTGACGCTGTGAGGCATACAGTTTTAGAAATCTCTTCTTGACCTGACGCTATGAGGCAAACAGTTTTAGAAATCTCTTCCTGACCTGACGCTGTGAGGCATACAGGATTCGAGAAAGAAAGAAAGAATACCAAACGGATGTAAAAATACAGCGTAATATACCGGATGTACTAATACAGCTATACAGGATGTACTAATACATTTAAACCGGATGCACTAATACAGCTATACCGGATGTACGAATATATCTACACCGGATGCACTAATACAGCTATACCGGATGTACGAATATATCTACACCGGATGTACTAATACAACTATACCGGATGTACTAATACATCTATACCAGATGTACTAACACAGTTATACCGAATGTACAAACACCTATATACCGGACGGATGTACCAACACAACTGTTCTACATGAATTGCGCTGCGTTTTCTACTAAAGTTTCGTGTACCTACGGCATTCATGTGTGTGTGAGAGAGATGGAGAGATTATCTTAGCGATGACGTTAAAATTTGGAGCCTGAAATTCACTCAATGATTTATTGAATGAAACACTTCTCCTGAGACACACCACACGTCATGTTTTTTATTTAAATGCTTCTCGGTCTTGTGGTTAAGACCTCAGTGCAGTGTTAACTTGACCTCGGCCAAACGGTGGCAGCCTTCATAAAAGTAATTAGGCAATACTTTAAATACACTCAAAAAATTCGAGTAGCTCTCATTCAAAAGTTTGTACGTTCAACCGTACTGGATTCACCCATTGAGGCACTTGCCGCCCCTTCCCCACCAAAAATGGGTGTGTAATGGCAAATCACGTAATCACAAAGTACTGTAGTTTTTCAAATTACAAAAACAATGACAAAATACAGCAACGTTTAGACCAACAAGGCCTTTATCAAGCAAACGAACAACAGAAGTGACAAATTAAAAAAAAAAAACATATGGACGACTACATACAAGCGTTTCTAATGAAAATCTGGGAATAAAAACGAATAACAAAATAAATGTAACACAAAAACACACATAAAAACTAGAAATAGAACGGAAGAGAAACAATGAAAATCTAGTAAATATATAAATTTTAATACATGCAACATATACCCATATAGATTACAAAAGCATGGGAAGAGAAAGTACTAAGAAGCATAGGAGTGTAATACGTTGAGCCCACGTGGTCGCAAGGTACCATACAAAGAAATCAACCCATTCTCCATTTTGTGTGATGTCATGGGCGTAGTGTCAGTTGTACCAGACACACTTGATACAATATATATGTTTAGTACTATAATTAGTTGGACGAGGCTGTGGCTGTATCGAACATAACCCTTTTTTCCTAATTGTTTGGCAGGAGTTATTTATGAGTTCAACAAGAAATTCTGAATTATTTCTACATCTTAGACCTACACTCTGTGATATAACAAAACAAGTTTTGGTCTTAGGTTGAAAGATACGTGCCTCCGTTTAAATGAGCTTAAATCATCTACATAAAAACTAAAGTTCTTAAGTCGATTTATTGACTTTATTGCACCGGGTCTTACCTCATATAGCTCAGTCCCTCTCCACAGTTCATTCCTGTTTGATATCTTCCTGTGTAAGAAAGAGATCGGAGCACACATGTATATTCACGGAAGTACTATGATGATTGCTCAATCACTCAATCAGTCAATGTATTTGATGTATATAATTTCTGTTTAGAACTTTCATTTTACGAGTCAGTAGTCTGTCGTTTTTGCCCAATAATTTCAGTTTTTGTCCAGAAAATTTCAGTTTTTGTCCAGATAATTTCAGTTTTTGCCCAGATAATTTCAGTTTTTGCCCAGATAATTTCAGTTTTTGTTCTTTCTGTTGTCGGTATGAACTCAGCGTAGTCATGCGCCTTATCTGACAGATTTTGTGTATTGCTTGCGTTCCTTATCTCCAATGTTCCTTGCCATTTAGACGAACCTTTCTTCCACTTCAGAGATACTTGTAATTGATATCCCCAAGTAAAGGAATCAGGGATTCACTTCAGAGATACTTGTAATTTATATCCCCAAGTAAAGAATCAGGGATTCACTTCAGAGATACTTGTAATTTATATCCCCAAGTAAAGGAATCAGGTTTCACTTCAGAATACTTGTAATTTATATCCCCAAATAAAGGATCAGGGATTCACTTCAGAGATACTTGTAATTTATATCCCCAAGTAAAGGAATCAGGATTCACTTAGAGATACTTGTAATTTATATCCTCAAGTAAAGGATCAGGGATTCACTTCAGAGATACTTGTAATTTATATCCCCAAGAAAAAGGAATCAGGATTCACTTCAGAGATACTTGTAATTTATACCCCCAAAAGTAAAGGAATCAGGGATTCACTTCAGAGATACTTTAATTTATATCCTCAAAGTAAGGAATTAGGATTCACTTCAGAGACACTTGAATTTATATCCCAGTAAAGAATCAGGATTCACTTCAGAGATACTTGTAATTTATACCCCCAAAAGAAAGGGAATCAGGGATTCACTTCAGAGATACTTGTAATTTATATCCTCAAGTAAAGGATCAGGATTCACTTCGGGAATTTGAAATTTATTCCCAAGAAAAGGAATCAGGATTCACTTCAGAGATACTTGTAATTGATATCCTCAAGAAAAGGATCAGGTTCACTTCAGAGATCTTGTAATTTATATCCCCAATAAGGAATCAGGATTCACTTCAGAGATATTTGTAATTTATAAAACCCAAGTAAAGGAATCAGGATTCACTTCAGAGATACTTGTAATTTATATCCCCAAGTAAGAATCAGGATTCCTTCAGAGATACTTGTAATTTATATACCCAAGTAAAGGAATCAGGGATTCACTTCAGAGATACTTGTAATTTATATCCCCAAGTAAAGGATCAGGGATTCACTTCAGAGATACTTGTAATTTATATCCCCAAGTAAAGGAATCAGGGATTCACTTCAGAGATACTTGTAATTTATATCCCCAAGTAAAGGAATCAGGATTCACTTCAAAACCTTAATTTATATCCCCAAGAAAAGGGATCAGGGATTCACTTCAGAGATTTTTGTAATTAATCCCAAATAAAGGATCAGGGATTCACTTCAGAGATATTTGTAATTTATATCCCCAAGTAAAGGAATCAGGGATTCACTTCAGAGATACTTGTAATTTATATCCTCAAGAAAAGGGAATCAGGATTCACTTCAGAGATATTTGTAATTTATATACCCAAGTAAAGGATCAGGGATTCACTTCAGAGATACTTTAATTTATATCTCAAGTAAAGGAATCAGGGATTCACTTCAGAGATACTTGTAATTTATATCCCCAAGTAAAGGATCAGGGATTCACTTCAGAGATACTTGTAATTTATATCCTCAAGTAAAGGGAATCAGATTCACTTCAGAGATACTTGTAATTTATATCCTCAAGTAAAGGAATCGGGATTCACTTAGAGATACTTGTAATTTATATCCCCAAGTAAAGGATCAGGGATTCACTTCAGAGATACTTGTAATTTATATCCCCAAGTAAAGGAATCAGGGATTCACTTCAGAGATACTTGTAATTTATATACCCAAGTAAAGGATAAAGGATTCACTTCAGAGATACTTGTTATATCCCCAAGTAAAGGAATCAATTATAGAATACTTGTAATTTATATCCTCAAATAAAGAATCGGGGATTCACTTCAGAGTATTTTAAAATTTATATCCTCAAGTAAAG
>JADZMA010002408.1:0-12134 GCA_020796225.1 Arion vulgaris
GATCTCTGCCTCCAAATCTTGTCTCTATGTATTTCGGGCTCTTCTTTTCGCTGTCCCTGCGAGTTCCACGCAAGGACCTTCTTTTATATTCGGTTTTCTGCAAAGTGTGTCCCATCCAGTGCCAGCGTCTTTTTTTAACCTGTTCGTTCACTGGAATCTGTCTTGTTCTCTCCATAAGTTACTCATTTGTGACCCTATCATACCATTCATTCCCCATTCTGCGCACAATATTCAGTTGATGAACGTTTGCAATTTATGCGCTATTGTTTTAGTTGTTCTCCATGTTTCGACCCATACAGTAGAACTGCTTTAACATTAGAGTTAAATATCCGAATTTTTGTTCTAGGATTTGATTTCTTTAGATCGTTTCAGCAATGAAAAAGCTCATCTTGCCTTCTGTATTCTTATTTTAACATTTCTATCTGTTTCACCCTCTCTGTCTACGTTGCTGCCCAAACATGTGTGTATGATCTCACCTCTAAGTGGATTTCACCAGGGAGACTGATTTGATGTTTGCTTGGTTATTCTCAATATCTTGTCTTCCTCATGAATGTCCAGCCCTAGTTGCTGGGACCCAGATTCAATGCTGATTTCGTGTATGTGACAGAAGGGCTTAATATCATCAGCGAAGTCCAGATCATCTAGTTGCTCTGTCAGAGTCCATTGATTCCATTTCTGGTGTTAGTTACTGTGGTCTCATAATCCAGTCTATTGTCAGTAAGAACAACAAAGGTGATATAGAAGACATTCCTGACGCACTCCTGTTTCTATTCCAAAAGTGTCTGTTAGTTTACCTCTCATTAAGAACTTCTGTACATTTCATATCTGTATATGTTGCTTTTATTAGTTAATAACTTCTGTGGGATTCCGTAATGCCTAACAATTTCCAAAGGGCTCTTATCTATACTGTCAAAAGCTTCATAATTCACAAATCCGATATAAAGTGGGGATTTCTGCATTCAATAATTTGCTCTACTATTATGCGTGTAATGTGGCTATTTGTCCGTTTCATGATCTATTTGGTCGGAAGCCTGCCTGTTCATCTTTAGCTTTATATCTTGTATCTCTCAGTCTCTCCAGGATGACTGCATAGTATTCTTTCCTAGGTACTGACAACAGTATTATTCCCTATAGTTTTCACACTGAAGGTCCCCTTTCTTTTCAGCTTCAATTAGATATCCTTCTCTCCAGTTTGCTGGTTTTTCGGTCTCCCAGATTCTGCTAAATAATTTATACAGTATTTCTGCGGATGTGTTTATGTTGGCTTTAACCGCCTCCGCCGGAACACCATCTGACCGGTCATTTCCCATCTTTTAAAAGTTTAATGGCTTTACTAATCTCCCTGTTGGATGGTTTCTCACAGCTGATGTCCAAGTCAATCTGCTGGTTGGATATCTGGGGCTTGTAAGTGCTGGTCTGTTCAGAGTTCCTTGAAGTATTCCATTTATCTTTCCATTTGGTCTCTAACATTAGTGATAGCTCTCTGCTACTATTTTTGATCAACCCATTTGATGGACTGTATTTCAAGAAGTTTAGTGATGTTGTAAAAGATTCCTATGTTTTTCCGCAGCTACCTCTGCTCTCTTGCTAGATCTTCTTACGTGTTGTCTTTTATCTAATCTTATTTGTTTCTTCACTCTTCTTGTTAGCTTTGTGTACTTTTCCTGGGGTCATGGTGTTCTATTTTGCTATTATTTAAATCTGCTTTCCTCTACCCTTTCTTCATTTCCTGAGAGTTTCTGGAGTTATCCATGCTTTATGATTCCGCCTTCCTTTCACTCTCTGTATGTTTCATTCTTAAATATTTTTGGCTTGCTGTCAGCATTCTTCAGCAATTCTCCCTCATCTTGAAATTATGCAAAACTTCATACTTGTTAGAGACTGTGACTGAACTGTTCCTTTGTTTCCTTGACTTCTGAGGTATCCTAATATAATGGTGTTCATGTTCATGGGATGTTATGTGACGCATAGATAGCACATATGTATTGTGCACAGGATATCGAATATTGCTATGGAGAGCATGATAGTGCAGAGTATAGTGCATATTTAAAAGCAAGGTAGTATCGCATTTGGTAGCGCATCGGGTAGCGCATAGGTAGCTCATAGGTAGCGTATAGGGTAGCGCATAGGTAGCTTAGGTTGCGCATATACAATAAATTAGCGCATCATAGCAGAGGATATCGCACATTTTGGCATGATATCAAAGATAGATAGGCATAGAATAGCCTATAAGATAAAGGTAGGATAGAGTGATGACAGTAATGGATAGCGTATAGATAAAGGCAGCAGGATAATGCATAGGATAGCAAATAGGAAAGCAATACTGGGTGAAGCATAGGGTAGCTGTTTGAGTAGCGCATCGGGTAGCTAACACAGGATATACATAGGATATGTGCATGATAAGCATAGGTGCAAAGGAACAGCATATAGCATAGGATAAAGTGCATAGGGTAGCTACAGGGCTGTTCATAGGATAGCGTACAAGATATAGCACAGGATAGCGAATAGGATAAGATTAGGTAACACGTGGTAGCGTATAGGGCACGCACAGGGTAGCGTATAGGTTAGTGCATAGTATAGCGCATAGTATACGCATTGGATGGAGAGAATAGGATAACGAATAATATAGTTGTGGTGTCATATTAGTACACATGATATCGATATGGCAAATGCACTGCAGTGCTATGTTAGTGTATTGTGATAGCGCATATGATAAGTAAAGGGTAGCACAAGATTGCGAATAGGAGGACAGCATATGTAGTGCATATGGTAAGATGTAAGTAGCGTACATAGTAAACGTACTTCCAGAAGCGCATACAGAGTACTCTTCTTTAGCACAGGATAGCTACAGAACAGCGCACAGGATAGACATAGGATAGCGCAAGGGATAGCATAGGATAACGACAGTGTAGTGCGCATTATGGTAGCACACATTGTAGCTCACAGGGTAGCGCACAGGATAGCATAGGATAATTTCATACAGATAGTGCACAGATAGCGCATAAGGTAGCACATATAGATAAAGCGCATAGTATAAAGCGTATAAGATAGAGCTCAAGGATAAATGAATAGGATAACGCAAAGCGATGAACAGATAGCGCAGAGAATAGAGAATAGGATAATGCAAAGCGTAAAGGCATAGGCAGCGCGTTGCAGCGTAGGCAACGCTTCGGGTATCGATTCGGATAGCGCCAGAACAGCACATCGGTTAGTGAGCGCGATGAGCAGAGACAGCGCAAATGAATAGCGCATGGGGTAAACGCATAGGGTATCGAAAAGGTTTGTGCATATGTTAGCAAAAGGTAGCGCATGATAGCGAATAGAATGCGAAAATATAGAGCATAGGATAAAGCAAATGACAGCACCATAGGATAGTTAACAGGATAAAGAATAGGAAGGCCAACGGGGCAGCATAGGGTAGCGTACAGGGAAGCGCATAGGTTAGTGCACAGATAAAAAGTATAGGAGTTTACTGGAGGAGCATAGGGTGCAGCGCGTTGGAAATCGCATAGATAACACGGTACAGGCACAGGGTAGCGCAAGGATAGTATCAATGAGAAGTACAGGGCAGCACTGGTAAAGGCATAGGTTAGTGAGAATCAGATAGTGCATATGATTGCGCATAGGGTAGCGCACAGGAAAGCGAATAGGATAGCGCAAAGGATAGCATGAAGTGTTCTAGGATCAGTGGTACGCCGTAGGACATAGGGTAGCGCATATAGTAACGCATTTGCAGCGCATAGAGTAGCTTTTCGGTAGCGCACAGTGATAGCAAATAGAATAAGATAGAGCATAGATAGCGCAAGGAAAGCGCATAGGATAGTGAATAGGATAGCGCGTAGGATAGCCCATACGATAACCCATAAGATATCGCAAAGGATAGCATATAGCATTGGACATAGTTTTACGTATAGTAGGTAGTGCAAAGGGTAGCGCGTTGGTTGTGGTTAGGTAGCGCTTCGGGAATCGTTTCAGGTAGCTTAGACAGCGCATAGGTAGCGCATAGGATAGCGCATAAGATAGTTCATAGGATCAGCATGGTAGTGCATAGGGTAGCGCATAAGCAGCATGTAGGTAGCGGCGGCGCTTGGGTATCGCCTGCAACGCTTAGGTAGCGTATGGGATAGCGAATAGGATATCGCAGAGAGAAGCGCCCGCGCAGCGCACAGGATAGCTCCAGGATAGCGCACAGGTAGAACACTGGTAGTGCATTGGTGGTGAAGTGCGGATTAGCGCATATGGTAGTGCATATGGTAGCGCATATGATAGCCCATATGGAAGGTACAGATAGCGCATAGGATAGCTCGTAGCGTATCGGGTAGCGCATATGATAGACCATAGGATAGTGCAAATGATTGCGCATAGGGTAGCGCAGAGGATATTGCATAGATAGGAAAAAGGATAAGAAATAAGATAGGGCATATGATATGAGCATAAGACAGCGTAACGTGCATAGCAGGTGATTGATAGCGCATAATGATAGCGCATACGATAGCGCATAGGATAGCGCATAGGATAGTGCATAGAGTAGCACATAGGGTAGCGCAAAGTGTAGCACATTGGTACCGTTATTAGGTAAAGCGTCGTAGCACATTGGATACCGTATTAGATACCCACAGGTAGCACCCCTGGTAGCGCATAGGGCAGCGCTTGATAGCATACGATAATTCACATTGATAACCCTACAAGATAGCGCATAAGTTAGTTCACAGGATTGCGCACAGAGTAGAAGCGTATATAATAGTGCATACAGCGTTGGTTGCGGGTAGGGTAGCGCTTCGATATCGTATCGGGTAGCGATTAGGTAGCGCATAGACACGCACATTATACGACAGATAGTACATATGGCAGGCACATAGCATAGCATACAATATAGCGCATTGGTAGCGCAGAGGAAAGCTGCTCGCGAAGCACATCGGGTAGCGAATAGGATAGCTTACACGGTAGCACAGGTAGGACACTGGCAGCGAACAGGGTAGCGCAATTGGGTAGCCCATATTGTAGCGCATATGGTAGCCCATAAGGAAGCGCACAGGATAACGGGTATAGGATAGCATAGGTAGCATAGGATAGCATATTGATGGCATAGGTAGCGCAAATGGAAATAGCATAATACAAAGCACATAGGATGGCGTACAGTGGTAGTATATGGCACACATGCTAGCGCACAGAGTGAATAATACAGGCAAATTATAATATAGCCCATAATGATAGCCCATAAGATAGCATAGATAGCTCATAGTACTGCACATGATGTGAAGCGCATAGGGTAACGCATAGGTGACGCGTATCGTAGCGGTAGGGTAGCACTGGGTATCGCTCGAGTAATCAGCTTTTAGGGTAGCTCATAGGATATCGTATGTATGAAGTGCCAGGGTACACAAATGGTAGCACATAGATAGAGTATAGGAGAAATACAAGATAAGCGAATGGATAGCGCATTGATAAAGGTATAGGAATGCATAGGGTAGCGCTTTTAGGGTAGCGGATAGGTTATTGTACAAGATAGCGCACGATAGTGCATTTGGTATCGCACAGGATAGCGCGTGGGATAGCGCATGGGATAGCGCATTGATAGCGCATAGGATAGCGCATATTATATCGCATAAGATAGTACATAGGGTATTTCCATAGATAGCGCATAGGATAGCGCATAGGATAGCGCATAGGTATGCATAATAAAGCGCATTGGGTAGCGCAGATGGTAGTGCATATGGTAGCTCATAGGGTAGCGCATAGGATAGACATAGGATAGTATAGGATAAGGAATAAGATAATTCATGGATAGAGCATGTGATAGTGCATAAGATACAAGTAAACGGATAAAGCGCATTGATAGCGCATAAGATAATGCATATGTAATGCTTTAGGATAGTGCAGAGGATAGAGCATAGACGGCATAGCATAGCACATATGATAGGGCATATGGATAGTGCATAGGATATCACATGAAAATAGCGATGGAATGGAGCATAGAGCAGCGCATGGGTAGCTCATTGGATAGCATTGATACACACAATGATATCGCACAGGGAAGTACAGGTTAGCAAACATGGTAGCTAACAGGGTAGTCCACAGTGGGTAGCACCCTTAGGTTATTTTATAGGTTAGTGCACAGGATAGGGATATTAGTAAAGGCACAGTATATATATATTAGTTAGTTGTTACAATATAGTGCAAAGGATAGTGTATAGGATAGCGACAAAGATAGTACACATAAGATAAAGATATTACAGCGCATAGATAGTGCATAGGATAGCGCACATGAGATAGAACACAGAGCAGCGGCATAGGGTAGCTTATAAGGTATCGCATAGATAGCGTATGATCGAGCTCATGGATACCACATGATAGCGCATAGGATAGGCATAGAATAGCGCATATTATAGCGTTAGGGATATGCATACACTGCTCATACGATAAAGCACAGAGGATAGCCCATGCAGCACATAGGATAGCGCACAAGATAGCACAGGATATCGCATTGATAGCTCATGAGATAGAGCATACGAGAGCGCATAGGATAGCTGCCAGGTTAGCTTTAATTTAGAGCGCATGGATATCGACAGGATAGCGCATAGGATAGCACATAGGATAACCTTATAGATGCTACTATAGATAGCTCAGGATAGCATAGAATAGCCCATGACAGAATCATAGCGAAGTATATAGCGCATAGGTAGCCCAAGGCATCGTTATAGATAGCGCATGGGATCGGAGCTCATGGGATACCACATATGATATAGCGTATAGGATATAGCGCACTAGATAGCACATAGATGAGGCACAGGATAGCACGTATGATATCACATAAGATAGTGCACACATAATAGCGTCCAGAATAGCAAAAGGATAGTGCATAAGATAGCGCATAAGATATTTAATACCTTGTCCAGCTCTCGTCGGGATGTTTCGTTTTACTTCTAATAAAGCAATAGAAGTCCATTCCGAGGATCTTCGCCGGTGCTACGGAGTTTCGTGCATCTGTGCTGAAATTTTCCTCAGTGTGTGTTTTTTGCGTGTGGTGACGGTTTGTTTTGGTTGTCGATCAGTTCAAGATGGCGGACGTCGATTGGTAATAACGTTACGATCAAACGTAGAAAACAAAAGAGGACGAAGGCCAAGGCAGGGTCGGCGAGCAGGCGCACGACGTACACGGCTTGAATATCCGCTTGGGTCTCAATAATATACGCAATGGTTCACTGGAACTGTGCATGCGCATCAACGCGGCTAATCTGAAAACCCTTGTATACAGAGCAGACATCGTAGCCTTCAAGAAACGCGACTGGGCGATGGTAGGTACTACGTATGACGGGTTTCAAATGTTACTACAACAGAAGACATATGGGTCTAGCAATTCGTGTGAAGTCCGTACAGCACGATGTGTCGGAAGTAGACATGTCTCGATGGGATGATGACGAATTGCAACTTCAGGCGATTAAAGTCCAGTCTGAAAACCGTTTGTGCTGGTCAACGTGTATGCCTGTAATGTGCGAAAGCGGACACACAGAAATGGCAGTGTTTGGAGTGATATTGTCATGAGAGCAATAATGTCATTTTCTGTGGTGATTTCAACGCAAAGGGTAGATCATGGGCAACATTTCTGAATACACAGGGAGAAGATCTCGAACTAGCACTTGAGACTACTTTCTGGAATTGTTGTAGCATCACTAGCGGTGTCACTAGAATTGCGAGTCGCCCAGGAGATGAGGATAGTGTTATTGATTTTACACTTGTATCCCTACACTCACTGCTAAAAGTAGATGGGGGGATTTTAGGGTACTCATGGCAGTGACCACCGTCCGTGCATCATAATTGGTGAACAAAGGTAGATCAAAACAACATAGGCCAGTAACGCACTCCTTCCACGACACCACAGGCAAGACGTTATCAGTAGAATAAGGTGTGTCAAACGAGGCAAGCACACCAACAGTAGTAAACGTTGGGAACAGCCACCATGGTGGGATGACGAGGTGAGAAGTGGTTGTATAGACAAGCGGTGTTGTTAGGAGGTGGCAAACTGCCAGGAAAAATGGAACTACCCATCCTGCTGACATCTTGCAGCGAAACAAGAATGAATAATAAAACAGGGTGTTTCAAAGTCATTGCAAGGGATGTGCAAGCGAGAAGTGGGCTGAGTTCTGTCAACGTGGGCAATGACAAATCGTTGAATCTGTTCTGGCGATTGCACAGAAGTATGAATGGTACAGTAAAGAATCGGTGTGTTATTGACTTCCAGAGCTTGGATCTTACATGGCAGAGGACAGATGAAACAAGGGTAGGGCTCTGTTTGCGCACTATTTAGAGCAGAGTGACCAGAAAGACATTATAGGGCGAAACACTGCAAGACAATCCATTGTAGCTAAATGTAAGAACCAGGAATTAGATGTAGATGATTTGGTGACGGTGGTGAAAATCAACAAGGATGCTGTACGGAGAGCAAAAACAGTGCACCTGGTCCAGATGGCATACGATATGGTGACATTGACGGGTTGTCTGATGGGGAGTGGGAAAAACTGGCTGGCATCTACAACAAAAGCATTACGACTGCAATAATCAACGAAGAATGGTTGCACAGCTACCTGGTACTCTCTGTCAGAAGCCTGGCAAAGACCACACAAAAATTCAGGCTATCGGGCAATCACCATGCAACACAATAGGCAAGTTGTTGGAGAAAATAATTGCCAGAAAAAATATCCTGGCCAACTAGAGAGGTTACGTCTCCTTCCACCCACCCTTGGAGGGTACTGTCCATATAGAGAGACATGGTGCAACGCAGCGGTGTTCGGCTTCACGATGTTCATGTGAGGGTTTTACCGGGTACTGGAGACACGTGCTGCTGCACTGACCTTGAAGATGCCTATAATAGAGTGCCGTTGCATTTTTTTAATGGTGCAGTTGACTGAACTAATATCAGCCCATTCCTCCTCAATTGGATCTTTGCGGCCCTCTTCCAGCGAAAGATAGTGTTTAAATGGGGCAGTTGGGCGTCATCAGCAACAATAATCCACCTGGCTTACCAGGGGTCACCATTATCTCCGGTGTTGTTCAATGCCTATACCGTGGTACCGCTGAAGAGTTGGTGATCACGGGTAGAGGAAGGACAATGTCATATGCAGATGATGTGCTGGTGTATCGTCAGGGCAAGGATAGAGAACAGCTTGTGGAGGAACTTCAGTCAGAACTGGACCGCATAGGTAGATGGTTGAAGCAGGAGCATTGGTCAACCCCACAAAAGCAGCGGTGGCATGGTTCTCTTTAAACAACCACATCGTCAACACTCCAACACCATCTGTGGCTCAGGTTCAGAGGTAGTGGAGCGATCTCAGTCTATGAAATACCTGGGGTTGCGTTTGATCGTAGTCTAGCTTTTACGGAACACACAGCTCCTGCGTGATAATGAAGGCGTATGGTAAGGTTTGCTGGCGATGATGGTACGGCTGCGGCGGATTGTGAACAGCGCTATCTTTGTATTTATACCAGGGTCTGGTCCTTCTATGCTTGAGTATGCGCTGGCGATCCTGACTCTCAGTCATAGTCAGATAGAACGACTGAAAAGAATACAGAACGAGGCGATGCGCATTATACTTGGTTGCACTAAAGACACGTCGTGCAGGGCGATGCGCTATCTCCTTGACTATCCCACTATGGAGTATAGAATACTGGATGAGCCGTGCACGAGCATACCTTCGAGTCAATGCTGACACACAAAATCCTCTGCACTTGGAAATAAAGAGACAAAAAGGAAATAGGTTGAAAAGAGGAAAATCTTGGATGTAAATAGCCGAGGACTGTATTGAACAGGTGTGTACACTTGAAGACATTGATCCTGGTGAAGAATGGAGACTGGTGCTGGAGAGCAATCGCTACATCCTTTTCTGTATGCATCGAACTCTATTAAATGCAGGCAACACAACCCAATTTGCTGTGGGAGGCAGAGGTTCAGGCATTAATTTCTGAGAACGCATCTGGCATGATGTAATCATTTATACGGATATCATGATTCGACATGTGCGGAGCTCGTATTTTCACTGCTCAGGTCGGAGGTGATATGAAGGAAGACAGTGGTGGTTTTGGTTGCACACAAGCAGTTCCCACTATGGAAATCATGGCGGCTACCAAAGGATGACGGCTAGAATCACAGACTTTATCCATGCATGTTTTCTCAGTGACTCAATGAGTATGCCTTGTGGAAGATTGAAACAGATGGGCTAGGAGACATTGATGGAATCGCTGGGGAGGTCTAAGCCGACAAAGATCAGTTTTATTTGTGTACCAGGGCATGCAGGTGTAAGGGGGAATGAACGTGCGGATAGTGGCTTGGTATGGCTGCTGTCCAAAGCGGACGAGCAATGGACCAGGCTGATATTATAAATTCCTATGAGAGAGGGCGTGCACATGATTCACGTAATAGCGGTGCATCCACAACACTAACCAGACTGCAAGAACTCAAAGTTAAGTGTGGTGTAGCTCGACAAGAACGCTATACTGGTAGACAAAGAAGAATTGTAAACTAACAAAGAACCCGCGTCGTTAGTCGCCACACGCTGATGGACATACTGAGGAGAGATCGGAGCACTTATGGACTAATTTGTTCGACGTTGCAGTGATGGTGATCCGACGACTAAACCTCAAACTTCTAATAAAGTTAGACATACCTGGCACTAGTTCGGCAAGTTATTTTTTTCATTTCCTGATTGTTCATCTCTGTCCCTATGGAGAATCTTTCTATTTCCAGATAACCATTCTTTATAGCGCCAGGCTGCCCGCGTGCTCCAGCGTGTTCGTAAAGGGCGTTGGACTACGGTGACAAGTCCTCTGTGAGTGCGGGTTCAACTCCGTGGACTGGCAGAAAAGCTACTGGTTCCCCAGATTTACGGTGTTCATGGCACTGAACCGCTGGGTTACGATGTCCATGTCACCGAGCCGAAAGCTTTCAGCTCAAGTGCTTCTGGATCGGAAAAAAAATAGCGGCCAGGTTCATTAGTACAAGGTGAGATCTGACTATTTATAGCCAGCTGCCTCATTGAGTGTTCTATGCTACACAAGATTCGTTCCATCACCACATTAGGTATCCCTGCCTCAGCCATGATATCAGTTCAAAGGATAACCAATGAACGATTATTTATGTTAGTACACCTGCAATACAATCAATTGTCACTAGCAAGTATGATTAGCAATCAATACATAAACAGGAGTACGTTCCTAACTAACACGTGTCCTCCTGTCTCAAAGTCAGTGTTGTACACTGCGTCGTCTGACCTACAGACGGTCTGCCCTAAAATGCTAATTTCTAGACTGTTCGTAAACAGTGACAAATATTACTATGTCTCTGACCTCCAAACAGAAGTCACACATTAAACAGGCATGTGTCCCTGACCCAATTATTCTCATCATCATCAAATAGCTTGTCCTGAGCAGAACTTTGCCACCCCAACAGTCCTCCGGAATTTATCTTTCATAGGCCAGATGTTCTGCCTCTGCTGCCGTCATGTTCAAACCATCAGTTACATCCTGAATCCATCTTCACCGTGGTCTTCCTCTTCTTTTCTTTGCCGGTATGCCTTTTTCCATGATGGTCTGCTCCAGCCCTTCATTTCTTTTATATGTCCAAAATATCTCAATTTTCTCTTTCTTATTTGTAGCATCAGTCAGTTTTCTTTGATTTGGAGTTCTTTCTGGATAGATCTATTTGTTCTCTTCTCTAAGATATATGGAGGACTCTTCTGTAACGCTTATATTCGAAAGCGCATATATGTTTTTCCACTGTTTTATTAAATGTTCATGCTTCACACAGTGCCGGATTAGGCCAGCGCGGGGCCCATGTAATTTTAGCGCGGGGCCTAGGTTTTGTATGATAATAAATAATAAAACACACATTTTACAAACAAACTTGTCTCGATTTAATGTGAGCAAATTTAGAGATAATCTAAACAAATCAATTTCTCTAAGTAAATTACATTCAATGTTCAACGACATAATGTGAGGTTATTTAGACGATCTTATCCTATCATGTTCCTTAACTCACTTTTTATACGCTTTAATGTTGAAAAGAACGTTCTCCGCTGCAGTTAGTAATCATTAAAGACAAGTAAATTCTAAGACTATTTTCATTTGGGAAACACGACCTAAGA
>JADZMA010002409.1:0-12133 GCA_020796225.1 Arion vulgaris
TTTCGGGTTAATTAAAAACCGTGGATGAGATTTAAGATCATAAATGGGAAAGTCTTTTGAAACCGTGAGAGGGGTTGGATAGAAAAAGTGAAAAGAGTTCCTTCATGAGTAAAATATTTGACCATGAGGCCCTATTGCATTTAACTGTACAGGAAAAGAAATCAGGGACGTATTCAAATGTTTTGCTACCAACGAACAATACAATAAAAGTGCATCACTCACATTTACAGTCAAGAAAGTAAGTAGAAGATTACATTACAACTGTAGGCACAGAATGTAAGTAGAAGATTACATTACAACTGAAGTCACAGAATTTAAGTAGAAGATTACATTACAACTGAAGTCACAGAAAGTAAATAGAAGATTACATTTCAACTGAAGTCACAGAAAGTAAGTAGAAGATTACATTACAACTGAAGTCACAGAAAGTAACTAGAAGATTACATTACAACTGGAGTCACAGAAAGGGCCACCTCTTTCTTCTCAAGTCTGCATATGGGGGCAGTTCTGTAGGATATAAATCTCCTAGGCAGATTGGCCACCGTAGAATCCGCTATTCCATTCCTCATTGTGTGGGGTCGTTACACCATGTTATGTGCCTTACGTCCTGGTGCATCCGTTTTCTGCAAGCATGTGTTCCGGGTTAGCATTCCATAGCCGACACGTGCATCAGATTTCACCCAAACCGACGTATTTGCCTACTACGACATGCGTGGCAGGTAACAGTGGTTCTATTCCTTACACCCAATTTTGGGCCCCGTAACCACTGGGCAATATATATATACTAGCTGTACTCGCGCATGCTACGCCTTCAACAAAAAATGAATTTAAAGAAACTTGCTATAACAATATGTAGAAATTATTTGTTTTATCATTGTCCTTTGTTCATTTTTTTGGGAGAAAAAACTTACAATTTAACGTTTCATTTCAAGTCTGTTTATTGAAGTGCTTTTGGATATACAATATTTTTTTTTTTTCCATCTGGTGCATACACGAATAAATCAGAATGTTTTCCGACGCGTGAACAGGCCACATATAGCTGTCCATGTGAAAAGCAGGGATTTTCCAAATGTAGTCCACACACTTGTAGTGATTGTCCTTGTGATTTGTTGATGGTCATTGCAAAGGCGAGTCGCACCGGAAACTGCAAGCGTTTGAATTCGAATGGCATGTCTGTTGGAATCATTGGGATGCGTGGCAATAGTATATCTTCTCCTTTAAATTTTCCTTTTAAAATTGTACCTTCGATGATATTGTTCATCATATTTTTCACTAAAAGTCTAGTACGTGCAAAGTCGTGGTGGATTAATGTTTCTGAGAAGATGATAGCACGCCAATTTTCAATGTTAAACATGTGGTGGCATGCCTGGCAAATCAAGTGAATTCAAGAATTCAGTTGGATAATTGACAACTTCGTCTTGATTCATTACAGTATCGATGGACTTATACGTTGTCACTTCGCCTGGTATTTTGTTTTGAATGCTCAAATTCATGGCATATACATCCTTGTTTTTGCTGCTAATATTGCACGTGCACTGAGCCACTGATGATTTTTGTAATTATGTGCAATATTTGGGAAAACTTTATGAATCAATTCGTCTGTGGTCGCTATGATGTTACAGAAGTTTGTTGGCAATGTGATACATCGTGTGGAATCATCGATTGGCATTTTCCCATTCCCAATATCCAACAATTGTTTTGCGAAACGTTCAGAGGTTTCATCATGTTGTAGTTGTATACGCATATGGTCTACAAAGTCAATTCCTGTATGTGTTGCCAAAAAACTGATGATTTCAGGCATGCATTAAGTTCATCAGCGGGTGTTGATCTTGGTATAACTGGTAGGGTTGCCGAAACCCCAGACAATAAAATGAGTGCGCCACCGAAGAGCTGGTCATTTCTCTCAATCTTCAGTGTACGATGAAGCGCTTCTAATGCTTTTTATGCGCCATAGTACATTCATCCCATATAATGAGTTGACATAATTGGAGTACTTTACCCATTGCAGAATTTTTGTTGATATTGCATGTTGGTGTCTCAGTGATTTGCATATTCAATGGCAATTTCAGCGCTGAATGCGCTGTTCGGCCCCCATCTAAAAGAGTTGCTGAAATTTCCAGAAGATGCGATTGCCAGTCAATATTATTTCGTGATCGTAGGGTTGCCAAATAAGTGAAATGAAAAAGTTTTGCCTGTGCCTCCGGGCCATCTATGAAATACAATCCACCGTTTTGACTTGTAATTGCATGCATAATTCTGTCATATGCTATGCGTTTTTCCGGAATCAATTTTGGAAGATTCGTTTGAACAAATGTACTCAATTCATTGATATCAAAGTGTGTTTCTCGTTCCAACTCACAATCGAAAAGGTTGTTTGCAGATCGTTCTGGCACTGCATCCATTCGCAATTGCACCAGTGCTTTATTAGTGATTGCCAAACATATGTCCTCAATTGAAACCAATGCCTCATTATATACGTTTGGTGTGAATTGAATGTCAGGATTTTGATTCGTCGCACGCAAGCGATGTAGGATGTCTTCACTCATGTAGTCTTTGTATTTTCCCAAAGTTCTTTTGGATTGGATGGGAAGCACGTTGTTAATATTACTGCAAATAATGTGCGTATTTGCTGTGGTCGTGCAGCTTTGGGATGCATCAGCGAGTCAAGTGTCCCAATGTGCATCGTTTTCAAGAAGATTTAATTCTTGGCAAGCTTCACGATAAGTAGCACATACGTGACCGTTAACTGTTCTCAATTTTTGGAAGGATGTTGGTCCACGTTTGTTGATTAACAGTAATCGCAAGTAAAGCATTCTGCATTGTTTGGATGAACAGTGTACAAACGGCCTAACGCATTGGTCGAATATAAATTGGAATGTCCTTCAACTACTTTAACTTGTTTACGACGTTGAAACTTTTTCGCTGCTGCATTCCATGTGTAGTATGTTGGCAGTTCAGAGAAAAGTAGCGTCTTTGCAAATATATCATCTCTACACAATGAAAAAAATGCAGTTAACGTTGTTGGCGATGGTGACAATGCTTGTGCATGTGCATTATCTGTTGAGAAGTACACGCGCTGTCCATTTTCAAGGTGCACTGCCAAATGAACAACTTTTGGATGTCGTTCATGAATTGAAATGATAAATGCGCCACACTGCTTCATTGCTACTAATGTAGCGTCCCAGTTGATAACGCTCGATTTCATCGATGGATGCATTTATATTTGCCACTCCAAAAACTGCCATATCGCTTCCTTTGTTGACATATTTGCAAATGTACTTGATCGATTTCACGATCAAATTGCAATACTCAACATTTATGTGTGCTTTGTACGTCTTTGAGAGTAACGGTGAATACGGTACAACCCAACGATTATCAACTTCAACATCATTGTTTCGCACTTTACAGTGATGGATTTTCCGCCATCTTCATTTGATCGTCGACGATAGAGAGGATATCCGTCATTGCCAGTGATAGTATCGGCATGTAAGTCTTTTTGGTATCTTTTCGTGCATTTTCCATCAGACATGCATGGTGAATTATTGTTGAATAAGCCACATGGACCATGAATCATGTTTTTGGTGACGACTTCAAATAAGTCTGGATCAATGTCGACATCTGGTATTTCTGCTGAGATGACTTGATCAATTTGATCTGGTGTGACTTTTTTGATCAACCAAATCAAAATGTGTGCATGTGGCAATCCTCTTTTTTTTGCCATTCGATGGAATACATCCAACAGCGTGTCTCTCCAAAAACACACTGCTTGACAATGAAATCCATTAAAGATTTCAATTTTTGTTTGAATACACGCGCAGTAATATCATGACGATCCGATGATAATTGTCCAGCTAACAAAAGTTCTTTAATTTCATCCCACGAAGGATTGCATGTAAACGTGATAAATAAATCTGGACGGCCATAGGCGCGAACATATGTCATTGCATCTTGTGCGTATTCATGCATGTGCCGCGGACTCCTTGTAAATGTGGCTGGTAGTATGACCATTTTTCCCAATTCATTAGGATTCACATTGCCATCATTAACAATTGCATCACGTAAATGAATGTACTGTTCTGAACGCAACTTGGTTTGATTTAATCGAATGTAGAGGAGTCGCTCAGTTTCGATTTTCGCATACATATCGACAATGTATTGATGGAACAATTGTCGACATTTCAAGATATGATTTTCAGTGTTTTCACGAATCATTATTCGATATGAATAATAATTCATAGCACTAACTTTCTTATTCGTTTCCTCATCTGTTTGTGGATTTCTCAATTTGATGTTGAAATGATATCCATCTTCTCCTTGCCAAAATAATATCGGATATTGTAATCCGTCGTAGGCGCGATGAGTTTCTGAGACTCGCTGAACATCACCACTTCTGCGATGAAGAATTATATCACGCGAATTAAATTCTTCGCCAACCATAACGATCGCCACTTCATCAATTGTTGGTGCATTGTACTGTCTTTGTGTTGACCAACAGGTGTTTTCTGCTCTAAGTACAACTCGGTAGTCATCAGCTGGTAATTGTTGCAGGGCAGTTTTGAACAATTCACTGTGTTGATCGAATAAAGTTTGTAATGCAGCGACTATTTCTCGTTTTGCACGCGTATTGAATCTACAACGTTGATCAATTTGTTCATCATTGTTTCCCATGAAATAAATTTGAAGAAATTTGTAATCTGCGTCGGGCAGTGGCAGTAGTGAGCCAGCACGATGATAAATTTGCCCTTGAACTTTGAATGTGGGCATGTAATTCTTACGCACGATATTTGTTGCACCGAACGATGTCATTTGGAAACATGAATTGTACTTGCGTATGTTTGCCAAGAAATGTTTTGATTGGCTTGTGTCACCTGCTACCAATGTTGATAATGGTTCGGGTGGTGAATGTAATACTGGCAATTTCACTTTTCCACCCGCACAGCACATTCCTGGTGTTTCATTCTTAAATTTGACGGCACTGCAATATACCCATAATCTATCCATTTTTCCAATAACCACATTTGGATGAAGACTATAATCATAATTTGTATTGTAATGGAAAGCACCTAGATTTAAATCAGCGTGCGGTGTTCGTCTGGATTGAATAATGCGTATCCGAGCGGTTTGCAGTCTTGCTTCCCGTTGCTCGATTGTTTCAGCTAAACGGACTTGAGCAGTGCGTACTCGATTGGTTCTTAGTCTTGGGCCCCGTTGCTCGTCTGTTTCAGACGAACGGTTCAGCGGTGCGAACTCGAACGGTTTCAGTCCCTTTCTTCCGTTGCTCATCTGTTTCTGAAGCTATAATGCCTTCTTTTCGTGATCTAGGTATAGATGGACCAATAGCTTTTGTTTGGGAGGCATAATTGAAATGTGTGGAAAATTCGTTAAGTTTCGCTGGAATAAATAAAAAAATTTGCATTTGATTAAATTCTATTAGAAATGCATATCTACTATATATATTAACATATAAAAGCAAGAAATGCGCGTAATATGTTTTGAAAAATCAGTTAAACTGTATAAATCATTTGTCCAAATTACTCACTAATCGCGCGCCACCTATTGCGAAATGGTTGTACTAATTTAGAATTGCACGCTCTATAGCGATCAATGGTATGGATTGATTTACAAATAATAAATGGTAAACCCGTTTCTGTCGTAATCTAATATTGGTAATATTCATACATATAACGTGTACATTGTACATCAGGTAAACGTTGATGGCAAAATAACCATCTTGCCATTATAGAAATGCCGGCCAATAGCTTCCCTCAAATGAACGTATTCCTCGGATCGTAGTTTTGTTTGGTTTAATCGAATATAGAGCAATTTTGCCAACATAGCTAACAAACATTGATGGAATAGATGGAACTTAAAATATGATTTGCAGTATCTATGATCATGATTAGAAACAAACCTTCAGCTTGTAACGGCTTGTTTGAAATATTGACTTGAATCATACGTCATCGAATCGTGTAGATGCGCATACTGTAAACTTCCGGAAGAAACCCTCGATGAAATTTGCGTTTTCGTCGAAACGTTAATGGAGATTGGTTAGAAACCCCGATGAAATGAGCGTGTTATTATTTTTAGATTTTTCGAAAGCTTCACGCTACCTATTTCAAACTGTGACAGGTAGCATCCCGACATCAAAACAAACATATCCTGTAAATTTCAGCTACATCTGTTCAGTAGTTTCGAAATCTATAGGTAACAAACATAAATACATACATCATTTTATATATATATAGATATATACAAATTTCATTGAAAAATAAAATACTGTTATTATATTGAATTTTGAAATAATATCAAATTTTGAAAATATATATTGATAATATGGACAATGAGCAAAGCACAGTCACAAAAATAACTACATGTGAAATGCGCTGCCTGCGAAAAGTTACCAAAAACCCCAGAAAAAGACAGAGTCGCTAACATCAGCATAAGAAAGAAAGTTATAACCATGCTTGAATTACATTGAGAAACAAAGAATGAAGTGGTTTGGTCATTTAATAAGAATGCATCCAAACTCCACAGTATACAGAGTCTTCTACAACAGAACATGGGGAAAAGAAGGCAAGGGGAAGACCAGAAAAGATGGTTAGATGGATAGCAGAATCCTGTGAAAGAGCAAAAAAAAAAATCACCAACCCACCAGAACAGCGCAAGACAAAAACAGAAAACCAAACACGGCAAAAACCTAGCAATGTAACGACACTTGCAACAACCGGTAGCATGTGACGATACTGGCACCAACCGGTAACAGTGTGACGACACTGGGCAAAAACCCCGGTAGCAGTGTGACGACGCTGGGCAACAACCGGTAGCAGTGTGACAACAGAAGAAAAAGACGAAAGAAGATTGAAAATGAACACATTTCCTTCATACAAAGACACGTATTTAAAATGTGCTGTTATATTTCTTTAAGGGCCATGCGCCAGGCTGCAGATATCCGGCGACAAATTCACTTTCAGGGGGGAGAAAGTATTCTTGTTTGGGCTAGTCTCTATGGATCAATTATGCTCATGACTTGGGTGATTATGTGGATGGAGTAAAGTCACAAATGGAAGAACAGATGAAGCAACTATGGGGATGTTGAGGATTCATTGATAAGTTCATATTTTTATTCGTGTTGTATTGTAATATTTGTATGTGAGTATTCATTCTAAATTGTTATCTCATATCTTGTTTTTCATTCAAATCTTACTCTATAATACATCATTTCTTCAACTCTAATTCTTCCATAAACCATTTCTTCATCTCTAATTCTTCCATAAATCATTTCTTCAACTCTAATTCTTCCATAAACCATTTCATCTCAATTCTTCCTAAACCATTTCTTCATCTCAATTTTTTCCAAAAATCATTTCTTCATTCTAATTCTTCCATAAATCATTTCTTCATCTCTAATTCTTCCATAAACCATTTCTGCATCTCTAATTCTTCCATAAACCATTTCTTCATCTCTAATTCTTCCATAAATCATTTCTTCATCTCGAATTCTTCCATAAACCATTTCTGCATCTCTAATTCTTCCATAAACCATTCCTTCATCTCTAATTCTTCCATAAACCTTTCCCTTTTCATTCTAATTCTTTCATAAACCTTTTCCCTACATCTCTAACTTCCATAAATCATTTCTTCATCTCTAATTCTTCCATAAATCATTTCTTCATCTCTAATTCTTCAAAATCATTTCTTCATCTCTAATTCTTTCATAAACCATTCCTTCATCTCTAATTTTTTCCATAAACCATTTCTTCATCTCTAATTCTTCCATAAATCATTTCTTCATCTCTAATTCTTTCATAAAATATTCTTTCTTTAATATTATTTTACTAGACAACCTTCCAAATATAAGACAATTTTGGAAATTGAATTCTTTCATAAGACATCCTAATTATAATTTTTTTAAATACAATCTTCTAATTTTTCTAAGCAATCTTCTAATCTGAATTATTCTAAGAAACTTCTAATTCATTCATAAGACAATCTTCTAATACTTTCATAAGACAATCTTCTAATACTTTCATAAGATAATCTTCTAATTCATTCATAAGACAATCTTCAAAATCTTTCATAAGACAATCTTCTAATACTTTCATAAGACATTCTTCTAATTCATTCATAAGACAATCTTTCTAATAATTTAAGACAATCTTCTACTCATTTAAGACAATCTTCTTTTCTAATTCATTTCATAGACAATCTTCTTATTATTTTATAAACCAGTCCTGTATTAACCTGTTTGTGTTTATAAGCAAACATTGTGTGTACAAATCTGGTTATGTGTACATATGTAATGTACATAAATCTAGATGTGTTGTAGGAATGTGTACATATATTATCTACATATGTCCCATATTGTCAGAAATCATATTTAAAGTTGTGAAATGATTGCGATTGTTCATTCTTTGGCCCACGGTCCCCTCCAAGGTTTGATCTTGATAACAAGGTAGTTGGCCCGACAGACGAGGAACTCATTGCTGTTTTTAAGGACATGCTGGATATGGCACAAAAAAGAAATATTGTCTAAAGGGTTGAAGAGTTTGGGTTATGTTATGTTATGTTATGTTCTGTTATGTTATGTTATCTAAAGGAAAACAGTGGTGGTTTCCCTGACTACGACAGTCTCACTATGGAAATCATGGCGGTTACTAATGCGATGGTTTGACTGGAATCAGATTTTTATCCATGCAAATTTCTCAGTGACTCAATGAGTATGCTCAGAAGATTGAAACAGGATGGGCTAGGAGACATTTGATGGAGTCACTGGAGAGATCTAAGCTGACAAAGATCACTTTTATTTTGCCCCAACATGCAGGTGTAAAGGGAATGAACGTACGGATGGTTTGCAGGTATGGCTGCTGTACAAAGGGGCGAGCAATGGACCAGGCTGATATTATAAATTCCTAAAGGAGAGGAACTGCATGATTCTTTTAATAGCGGCGAATCTACAACTCTAACCAGACTGCAAGAACTCAAAGTTAAGTGTGGTGTAGCTCGATAAGAACGCTTGCTTGGCAGACAAAGAAAATTGTAAAACCAACAAAGAACCGGTGTCGTTAGTCGTCACCCTGAGGGATATACTGAGGAGATCGAGCATATGGTGATCCGATGACTAAACTAAACTAAAACTAAACTTATCTTATATTATGTTATGTTGTGTTATTTTATGTTTATGTTAAGTTATGTTTTGTTTATTTATGTTTATGTTATGTTATGTTTTGTTATGTTAGGGACGACATCATGCCACATTGGCATTCTCACCCGTGTTCTGCCTCCGTGCAGCAACATCCAAAGTACATTTGCTCACAGTATCCATGAGAATATCGAATACTGAAAACATCGTTCCTGAAAATGAGAAGCATTATCTGCAACAAACCCTTTTGTCAATCCGATCAGAATGCAGATTTTCAGTGCTACATAGAACCAATACTGACATACAGATGCGAGTCATAGACAATGAACACACAGATCGAAAAATCTCTGAGAAATGTAGTTTTACAGAAGAATGATGAAAATCCCATGGACTGCTAAATGTTAATGTAAGGTGTTGAATGAGATCAAAAACAGAGAAAGCTTATCTTCAATATAGGGAAGAGAGTCAAAATTTCAGGCATGTGGAGGAGGGGAGGTTTAAACACATTGTAACAACCGGTAAAATAGGGGGTAGACGAGACAGGAAGACAGAGAGATAACATTTTGGATGGGCTGACTTCATGCACGGTAGAGCGTTAGCATCTGAATTGATAGCAAACACCAAAGATAGAGATTTGTGGAGATCCATGATTGCCTACGCCAGCCGGTAAGGCACCTGATGATGATGACCCATGAGAAGTTGATTAGATATCTTCTTCTCTATCACGAAGACGGCTCTGTCTGACATGCCCAAACCCCAAATGTCTAATTCCCAACACGTTTCAGTGAGAGACTCCTCATGTCAATTAAATGAGAGCGTATGGGCTTGATGATATCGACTCTGTCCATATTTCTGTCCTCTTGAGTCGGGGCATTGTTTGCAAAAAAGTCAGCACGCTCGTTACCCTGCACTCCATCATGTCCAGTTGTGTACAGCCAAGTCGTTTTCTTGAGATGTTTGATCTCTGAAAGCTGTCCACCCATTTCACGCGCAGACTTCCAGATTCAATTCTTTGAAGCATATTCATCGAGTCTGATATGATAATGTATGGGTTACCTGTTGCTCAGCCACCCTGACAGAGCACGAAGGGCGTGTTTCAAAATCATGCTCGATGTCGTTTTTCTAAACGTCGCAGTCCCACGCTGTGTGCTACCAATGAAGGGATTGTTCTTTTTTTTCCTTTGCCTTAGGGATATGAGTAGAAAATCATTCAAATCGAACTGGGTCGGTCAGACTTTCTGTAACAATTTTGAATATCTTGGTTCACTCTAACAACAGATGGAAAGGGAAAAGAAGGAAATTAAAAGAAGAACAAACATGGCTTTACAAAATTAAACAACTCAAAACAGTATCAAACGGAACTGATAAGAAAATAAAGATCAGAATACTAAGAGCATGCATATTCTCAGTGACAACTTATGGATGTGAAGCGTGGACATTTAATAAAGTAGTGGAAAAACATATATGTGCTTTTGAATATAAGTGTTAAGAAAGAGTCCATCGTATATCTTGGACAGAGAAGAGAACAAATAATCTATCCAGAAAGAACTCAAAATCAAAGAAATCTGATGCAGAAATCGAACAGAAAATTGAGATATTTTGGACATATAAAAAGACATGAAGTTTGAAGAGACCATCATGGAAGGAGGCATCAAGAAAAGAGAAAAAAGGAGACCACGGAAAAGATGGATTCAGAATGTTATTCAGATAGTTTGAACATAACAGCTGCAGAGGCAGGATATCGGGCCCCATGAGAGAGAAATTCCGAGGACTGTTGGGTGGAAAGTTCTGCTCAGGACAAGCTTTTTGATGATGATGATGATGACGGTCAGTCCTCGGATTCTGTTGGATAACATTCAAGGAGATCGGAGTAAATATGGACATGTCCAGAATGCAATGATGATATTCCAAACTAAAACTGAAACTTACCATTTTTAATGATCATCTTCATTGTACATCGAACACATCCATAATTGTTCCGATTCCCCCCACGCATGTATTTAGTTGTTTAGACATAGATTCCCAAACATTTGACCCACGCCCACTTTGTACGTCATAAGTTTGTAACGCCCCCTTCTCCCATTATAACAGTTTAAGCCCCCCATCTATATACATGTTCTATTTTCACTTTGACATGAAAATTGATATATATTTTGTCACACATGGTCAATTTTCAAATGATTATATTATATTCAACATGAAATAAAAAATGGCTGAAAACATGGGTCGGGGAAGATGAACATAAGATTAATAAATGCAGAATTCACATTGTTCATGATTATAGGGTGGGGTGGGAAAGGCAAACTTTATAATGTGAAGGGATGGTTACAAAGTTTATGTTGTAAAAATGGGGATACAAGTTTTTTGGGAATCTATGGGTTTTGACCAACATATCCGTTCTGTGTCGTTAATGTATTTACTGAGGTTTCTCTCATGGTTTTCCCGTCTTGTGGGCACATATCGGTAAGCATAACTTGTATGAAACGATTGTTTTAGCCTGAACAAAAGTTGCAAGTGTTGGAGGAGGATTGCTTTAAATCTGGCACAAAGTTAAGTCTTAAGGGAAAGATTGATAAATCTAACATGAAAGTTGCAAGTCTTGGCATGAAGAGATTATTAAATCTGGAAGGAATTTAGATGGCAACTATATCACCAAAAGGAAGGATATATAAGGGCCTTGGGAAAAATTGTCCACGTGTCACGCTGACATAATAAAATATAAATTATGATTCTGTAAACATTTGTTGTTTAGCTTGGGGAAGAATTGTTTGAATGTCAGCGTAGTTTTATCTTCAAGAATCTCAAACGGTGCAAAACCCTTCTCTATGCCACAGAAACATGGACAATTAAGAAGCATTTAGAAGATATAACTGCAGACTTTAAAATGTGGATTTATACACAAATGTGACGTGTGTTATTCATATATTAACTAATATATTCGGAGCGACCCCAACAGTCAGTAAATTTGCAAAAGTTGTAGACATCTTTGGCATT
>JADZMA010002410.1:0-12132 GCA_020796225.1 Arion vulgaris
TCTAAAAAGCTCTATTTTTTCTTATCTAGGGTTTCAAACGGGGGTAACAGTTCAAACAATTTCGCTCTATGTTTCTTTTTAAATTTTACACGGGTAACAGTTCTAAAAATTTTCCCACTCCTTTTCTTATCTATAAAAACTGGGGTAACAGTTCTAACAATTTCTAGCTCTTTTTACTTATCTGGGTCAAACTGGGTAAATTCAACAATTTCTGCCCCCTTTTTTTCTTTAGGTTAAAAACTGGGGTCAGTTCTAAAAAATTTCTGCCCCTATGTTTTTTTCCCGTCAAACTGGGTAACAGTTCTCTTTCTACTCCTATTTTTTTTTTCTAGGTTTCTGGGTCAGTTCTAAAATTTCTACTCCATTTTTTTTATCGGGTACAAACTGGGTCAGTTCTAACAATTTCTATTATGTTTTATTAAATACAAACGGGGTAAAGTTTAACAATTTCAGCTCTTATTTTATTTCTGGGTTAAAAACTGGGAACAGTTCTAAAAATTTCTGCCCCTATTTTATTTACTGGAAAAACTGGGGTAACGTTCTCTTTCTAGCCCCTATGTTTACTTTTTGGTTATAAACTGGGGTAACATTTTAAAAATTTCTAGCTCCTATTTTTTCTTATCTAGGTTATAAACTGGGGTAACAGTTCTAAAAATTTTCTAGCTCCTATTTTTACTTTCAAGTACAAACGGGGGTAACGGTTCCCTAAATTTCTGCTTTTTTTTTATCTAGAGTACAAACGGGGGTAACAGTTCAAAAATTTCTACTCTTATTTTCTTACAATACAAACGGGTAACATTCCCCAAAATTTCTGCTCTATGTTTTTATCTATTTAAAACTGGGTGGTTCTAAAAATTTCAGCCCCTTTGTTTTTATCTAGGTACAAACTGGGGTAACAGTTCTAACAATTTTAGCTCCTATTTTACTTATCTGAGTAAAACGGGGGTAACAGTTCTAAAAATTTTGCCCCTATGTTTCTTTCAATTTTTAAAAGGGGGTAAAGTTCTAAAATTTCAGCTCCTATGTTTTTTATCGGGGTAAAACGGGGTAACAGTTCTAACAATTTCTAGCTCCTATGTTTATTACTAGAAGTACAAACTGGGTCTTTTCTAACAATTTCTACCCCTATTTTATTTTTCTGGGTACAAACTGGGGAAAAGTTCCTTTCTCCCCCTTGGGGCCCTGGGCCCCCTTGGCTCTTAGGCTCCTAGGCTCCTTGGCTCTTGGGCTCGGGGCCGGGGGCCCCCAGGGAAAACCCCTTTAAAAAACTCTTGGGCTCTGGGCTCTTGGAGCTCTTGGCTCTGTGGGGCCCCCGGGACTCCTTGGGCTCGGGGCTCTTGAGCTCCTCTCTGGGCCCCCTTAAAATTTGGGCTCTTGGGCCCCTGGGCTCCTAGGGCCCTTAATCTAAATTTACTTAAGCCCCTTGGGGCCTTGGGTTGTGGGGCCCCTAAAAAAGGCTCCTTAAACCCCTGAAAACTCCTATGAACTCCTGAGCCCCTGAAAACCCCCAAAAACTCTTAAAATCCTGGCCCCTTTGGGAAACTCCTAAAAACCCCCGGCCCCTGTAGGCCCCTTGAGCTCCTAGGCTCTATGGGCCCTGTGGGCCCCTATAGCCCCTATGGCCCCTATGAAGCCCCTGGGCTCGGGAGGCCCCGGGGACTCCTGGGGTCGGGAAAACTCTTGGTTCCTAAACCCCCTGAAGCTCCTAAAAGGCTCCTGAGGCCCCTTTACTCCTATGAAACCCTTAAGCCCCTGTGGCCCCTAAAAACCCCCTGGGCCCCTTAAAAACCTGTAGGCTCTTAGGCTCTTGGCCCCTGGGCTCCTTGGCCCCTTTGGGGGCCCCACAAGGCTCCTGGGCTCTTGCCCTACCCCTTGGGAAAGCCTGAAAAGGGTTTTGGGTTTAAAAGGCTCCTTGGCCTTGGGTCTAAGGGCCCCTTAGGCTCTGGCCCCTTGGTCTGGCCCCTTTGGCTCCTGAAAAATTTGGCTCCTGAGGCTCCTGGGCTCCTGGGCTCCTCTCCTGTGGCTCTAGGGAAACCTGTGGCCCCTTGGCCCCTGGGCCCCTTACCCCCTGTGACTCCAAAACCTTGGGCCCCTGAGCCTTGGCCCCCCGGGGGCTCCTTGGCTCTGGGGCTCTTGACCTTTGGCTCTTGACCCCTGAAACTCCTAAACCCCCTAAGTTTGTTTGAAATGAAAATCGGGCTATCCTTTGGACACCATGAACCACAGTAAATGAGTCGTTGATTTTCTGGCACCCATCGTTCATGTTTATCCTTTCTCAGTGAAGTTAATTTCCCTTTATAAAAATTTCCCGGAAACAATTTCTTAAAATTGTCTCCCCTGATTTTAAAAAAGGACCCTTGGGTTGTGATCTGCTTTGCTCAGCTAAACCTAAAGTTAAAGTTTTTAATTTTTAACATCAATTCTAAAAAAGAGAAAGAAAATCCTCTCAAACATTTCCCCCGTAATAATAAACTAAAGAAAAATTTTCCCAAGATAAAGATAAAGAGTATTTCAACAGTAAGTTTCTTCTTCATTTTAAACAATTATTCACTTTCATAAATTTTCTATCTTATTTCATTTTTTAATATCTGATTTTTCCCAAATTATTTCGTTTTTGATTTTGATCCCCTCTTTCATTTCGGGGAAAATTTCTCACCCAAATGGTTTTTTTTTTTTTTTTTAAAGTGTCTTTGGTATTTTGCTTGAAAGGTTTTCCCCCATTTCGCCCCTAAACAAAATCAGTTATCAGTTATTAGAACTATCTTGAACCCCGGACATGCCCCGGGCTACATCTCCGTCTGAAACCCCCTACCTTCAGTCTCCCAAACGAACTCGGGTCCCGATTTTCCAGTCCGAAGAAAAGAATGTCCCCCCACCTACGGCATTCGTAGAGCGCGAATGGGCCCAAAAACTATTACTAAAAAAGCATGGGGAAAATCGGACGTGCGGCCCTTTTTTCGAACGCCGCCACGCATGCTCTCCGGTTGCAACTAAAAAGAGGGGTTTTTTCGATATGTTTAAGTGTTTAAAAAAAGAACTCTTCCCCAACAAAAAATAGGGTCTCTTTTGCTGTTAACAAAACGCGGACCGGATTAAACCCCTAAATTCCATCAAATGCAAGCAAATGTTTCCACTTACAAAAGTCCCCACTTTTTTTTGTTCTTTTTTTATTTTTACCCGTGCGGGGCTTTCGCTCTTCGGCTCGTGCCATGCACTCGTCTTGGTTGGTGCCCAAACCCCCGTAAATCTGGAAAAATTGTTTTTCTTAGCCGGGGTTAAACCGCCTCACGGGTTTTTGTCCGCGTTTAGGCAAACAAACCCCCTGGGCTGATCAGATTTTTAAAGAAAAACTTTTTGGTTTTTCTTTTTTGGTTCTGGTGATTTTCTGACTGTTCTTTGATGGGTATCAATCCTCAAAAACTTTCCGGAGAAATTAAACCCTTACAAAAATTTGTTTTTTTGGATTTTAAAAGTTGTTTTAAAAAAAGGGGTGTTTAAATAAAAATTAAAATTTGCTACAGCTTTGAAATTTATAACAGTTGAAATATATTCTAAAAATTTAATTTGATTGCTTTTTCTTTCTTCTTTTCTTCTTCTTCTTTTCTTTTCTTCTTTTTTTTGAACCTCCATATCAGCCTTGTTAAACCACTCTTTGTGATTTGTATTGATTAAATCAAAACGATTATTATGCCATTTATCTTTAGGAAAAAATCTTTCTCCCCTTTTTATTTAATAAAACTTCCTAGGCTGTACCTCTTCCCCTTTTACAAAAAAAAAAATTCAACAATAAAATTAATATATATATATAACAAAAAAATTTAAAGAATATGGGGAAATAACGTTTTGGCTATGAATTAGTGCGTTGATGTAGTGCGTTGATGTATGCTTGATTAGTGATTGATGTAGTATTTTGACCCAAGAATTTTAAATTGAATTCTGGTTGGGTTTGAAAAAAAAATAATACACCACCCCAAAAATATTTCTCAGACACAAGCACAAAACAATTATCTAATTATCAGTCCTCCAGATAATCTTATCCAACTAAACCTGTTTGTTTTTTATTTTTCCCATTTCTTTTTTTTCAAACCCCCCTATCACCCTTTTTAAAACCCACTCTTTGATTTTATGTGATCAAACCAAAATGTTTTTTTCAAATTTAAAAAAAAAATGTACAATCCTTGTGTTTAAACGTTGAAGGGGGGGCAAAAGTAAAAAAAAAACGTCCAGAATCGGATTTGGTCTATTAGTAGGTAAAATTTGGGCCCTCAAAAAAAATTTTAAACTTGGATCACTACAAAACAAAGGGGTTAACAGAGGGATTAGTTTACCCGGTTCTCCCCTGTCTTTGTTACCCCAATTCTCCCCCGGTCATTTTAACCCACGTTCCCCCCCGGTCTTTTTTCCCGGGAATTCTCACCCGTCTTTTTTGGACCCCACGTTCTCCCCCCAGTCGGGACCCGGTTCCCCCCGCTTTTGGGATCCCGTTCTCCCCCTTCTTTTTGGGGATACGATTCTCACCGGTTTCTTTAAAGGGATCAGGTTCTCCCCCCTTTTTTTTTCCCATCAACGGAAGTAAAACATGTTTTTTGACACTTTTCCCTGGGGTTTTCTTTTTTGTTATGGTCTCTGTGGCGTAGGTTGTTGATCCCCTTGTTCAAAGGCACTCTTTGCCCCCGGGATCGGGAACCGATACCCGTCTCGTTGTGGATCGGTTCTAATCTATCGAAGCGGGATAAAATGAACCCTGTGTTCAATTTGACACGTAAAAAAATTATATTAAAAACCCCGGAGAACAGGCTGAAAGCTGCTGCCCGGCAAAATTTTGAAAAAAGAAAAAAAAAATTATTACAAAATATTTTCCCATTTTAAAAATTGCATAAAGTCCCCTGCCGGTGCTACGGGTTGATACACTGCCGCTATATCTTCGTGAAGAAAAATCGGACGCCGGTTCTCACCGGTAATGACGATCGTCATATCAATCAATAATCTTTTTTTTGAACCTGGACATTTCTTTTCCTGACAATAGAATTTTGAACGAAGCCAGATAAAACATTAAAAAATTAACGTTTCAGTTTTGTTCCTTTTTCTCTTTCAAAAAACATTCCAAATTAAAAAGAATTGGGGATATCTTTTACAAAAGAGGGAACCATAATGTGGTTGAGATGTTAACTTTTGTGTGTTTTGTAAGGGCTTAAAAAAGTTTGTTCTAGAGGGGGTTGTGTGTTATAAATGTTGGAAAGTGGGGTGTGTGCCTGAAATTTGCAGTGTGAAGGTGGAGAATGACACGGGAAAAGGAAAATAGGTTTAAATCACATGTTGCAACATCAGAATGTGTGTTTTTATATACGTGTTCTATCTCTCGTTCTCTGTCCCGTTTAATACAGCTCCCCAAAAGAGATGTCTATGGAGACAGTCAGAAGGAAGACAGAATGAAAAGTAGAAAAAGGGAAGAAGACAACGGGAAAGCAGACGGGGAAGACGACATGAGAAAAAGGGGCATAGAAAAAAAAGTGCTGGGAAGACGCAAGGAAGACAGACATGAAACAGACGGGAAGTGGAATGAGGAATGCCCTGAAAAGGAAGCAGTAGACAAAAAACTTACGGAAGTCAACCGGGAAGACATCAATATTTAAAAATTTATTCCCCCGACAGACTCGGTACATACGGTCTTGCAACCCAAAAAAAAAGCTGAGACAGACGGGGAAAACAGAGAAATAAACGGCAAAACTTTTTTCCCATGAACAGACGAAAACAAAAACAACAAACAAAACCCGATAAAGCATAAAAAAGACAGACACTTTCCCAAAAACGACTAAAAAGTTAATTCAATTCTTTTTACCAAAATTCTAAAAAAGAAAAACCCAAAATTGGGTAACTAAATCAGACCCAAAAAAAACTGATCCGACCTAATTAAAAAGCTAAAATGCTAAAAAATCAACATTAATTTATTTTTAAAAACCAATTTTAAGATTGGTTGAAAACATTGGGGGCCCCTTTTTTATTTCCGTTTGCCCTTTTCCTGTCTTTTAATTTAAAAAATTACCTTCGTGGGTGGGGGATGGGGGGTTGTCTTGTCAATGTGGGCTTACTTTAAAGCTGCAGGTGCGCTCGTGTGTTTCAGAGCCCTCAAAAATCAAATAATATAAAACTGGACCCTTTGGGATGTAAAAATAAAGTAAAAAAAGGGAACCCCATCCTTTTGGGATAAGAAAATCAGTTTAGCCAATTTTCATTGACCGTCGCACACCGGGGGATGTGGTCAGCTCACCCGGGGGGCCTTTCTTTTCCCAATCTTCTGGGCCCCAAACTGGGTCGACCCGAACCGTGTCGGGAAAAATTTCACACCACAGGTTGACAGACCCCCCTTAAAGCGTTCATAAAAACTACCTACCCGGGTCTCATTTGGGATGTCTAAAAAGGGAAATGGGTAGGGGATAAGGAAGCTCCTATAAATTTTAAAGCGCGAAAATCGGGTGTGGTAGCCTCTTTTAGCTGACAGTTACAATCCTCTTTCTCAGATCCCAAAAACCAAAAAGTGGTTTTCAATATCAACGTGGAAATTTAAGAAAAAAGAAACCCAGGGAATTGGTTTAGTCCCTTTAAAATTTTCGGATCAAATTCCCAAAAGAATATTTTTTTCTCTTTGGGCTATCAAAAAAAAAGATCAAAGAATATCAAAATAGCATTAAATGGATCAAAAAGGGTTTTTCTTCTTTTTTGGATCTCTTATTTTAAATTTTCTTTGGGCCTAACTGGGCAACACTTGGTCTTCAGGTTTCCCAAAAACGTTTTCAGTGACTGGGGGTGGCCTTTCCCTTTTACTCCAAAAAGGACATCTTGCAGGGTATGCTCTGGGGTCTGTTCTGCCCCGCTGACACCGGGAAAGCTTTTGACTTATTCTGTCTGTATAAGTGTTTTTGGTCGGTGTCCGTGCTATCAAAAAAAAATTTCCTGGTCTTTTTTGGTCTTTGAAGTCTTTTCCCTAATCAAACAGTGTTTTTCTTCCAGTCTCTCAGTTTTCTCTTATGGGGTTTTGCCTCTTGAAAAAGAAAGGGGTTGGGGGGTTCTTTACTGCCCCCCTTGCTAAAAATCAACATTTTTGTGCAATCCCAGTGAATGGAATCCCCCAAATAATTTTTCCTTTTTTTGAAAGCTGAGCAAGTTCTCTTTGTAGTTTTTTTTCTGTCTATCTTGTTTGCTCAGGGCTTTATAGCTGACAATAGTCAAGAAAAATCTTGCTTGGGTGCTTGGGTTTTCATTGCTGTGCTCCCCCAGAAGGGGATAGGTTCTGCTTTTGTTGGCATTTCTTCCGTAGGGGCCGCTAGAGACACAGTGGTAGCATCTGGGTGCCCAATGCACTCCTGCTCCACCTTCATGGTTTCCTCCATTGCCGTCCTCTGTTAAATTCTTTCCATTCTTCGGCATTAATGGGGAAATTTTCCATTTTTTTTTTCCCCCTAGATTAGGGTGATCTTTTTTAATTTGGGGATGGGGTTAGAAGTTTATTATGGTCTGGTTCCCATGATCAAAAATTCTTATATGGAAATTTGATTTTTGGGTTCAAGTACTTTTTTTTCTTTTTCTTTTTTTTAACTTTTTTATCTTTTTTTTTGTTCTTTCTTTTTCATAGTGGGGGTGACATTTTTTGATCCCCTTTTATTTGAATATTTTCTCCCCTTTTTTCAGGGGGGTGTTTTTTATTTCTGGTGTTTTAAATTTTTTGGGTCCAAAAAAGTACAAACACCTGTTTTGTTTTTCCGTTCGATTTGTTTGAATGGGCTCTGTTCATGTCGATTCTATTGAGGGGGCTTAAATGGTTACACCTGCTCAGGTTGAATATAGCTCCCAGTAGTTCCCGCCACTTCCGTCACCTTTTTTTCCTCATGCCTTTTTGTTTGCCTTATTATTTTCCTGTCGGCGCGCAACAACTCCCAAAAAGGGTTTGGGATGGGAACGGAAAATTCATCTTAAATTCGTCAGTTTCTTCCTTTGACAAGAAAAGCGTTGCTTATTTTTTCCGTTTTTTTGCCCCTTTATTTCCCATTATCCTGTTCGGGGGGCCTGGAGTTTAAAGATGGGGACCCAGAAACTCGAGTTCGCTAGATCATCGCATGGGGGTGATTGTCTGGGGCAGGTTTGTGGGAGATCATTAATAACAGGAAAACAATGGAATACGCTGCCTGTGGGGCTCCCCTCTTTTTGAACGGACTTGCCTCCACCATTTTTAGATGTTTTTTGGGTAAAAAATCTTTTTTCAAAATTTCATTTTCCCCGTATTCCCTGCGTAAACTTGGTAAAACCCTCTTTCCGACTTTTTCGAAAACCTTGACATGTCGAAAAACACAGTGAGGGTTTCTTCTTTTTTGGAAACCATTTCTATGTCCCCAGGTATGCCCGGGCATCGTGCTTCTTGCTGCCTGTGCCTGCGGGCTGGATCCGTTTTGGTTGGTTCTAAAAAACCCCTGGGGGTCTATTTATCACCTCTAAAGGTTTCTAACGAAACAAAGGGCTGTAGCTCTGCGGATCCTTTTTTTTTCCCCTTTTGAAAATTTGGGTGGATTGTGGCATTTTCCCGATTCTGGGGCTCTCCCCCCGTTCAACTATTGTTAAAAAACTGGGTAAAACTCTTGCTTTGGGCCATTTTTTGGCATGTCTTTATCTCCATCGGGCCGGGCCTTTTTTGATTGAGCCCAATCTCTCTGGCTCAGTCAGTGTGATGTCTACCCCTAAGGGGTTTATTTTCTTTTTGAAATTGCATTTATCTCACTTTGACTTCTTTCCTTGCTCTACATTTGGGATGGCTTTTTTGTAACCTGGGCCATCAAGTCTTTCCCTTTCTGTGAAGTTTTCTCCTTGTGGAGCTTTTCCCCAGATGGGGTTTATCGTTCGGCTTTTGAATCTCCAACTTTTTTTTCTTTTCCATGTTCAAAAAGGGGGTCTTTTCTTTCCGGGTTTTCCCTGCCGGTTTTTTTCTCTCTAAAAGGGTTCTCATTTGTTCATTACATTTGTCCCCTTTGAGGTTCCCTTGTATTTCTTTTCCCGAAAACAGGGTTGGGGAAAATTCCATCTCTGGTGTCCAATATGGCTTTTGTTTTTCTCCTCCCTCGGTTAGCCTTTTTGCAGCATCTAAAAAGGCTTTTTAATGAACGTGCATCTCTGTCCACTTTTCCTGATTGTTAATTTCTTTGTACTTTCTTTCTTGGGTAGCTTCCCGTCTGCCTTTTTTTAATTCCCCTAGGGGCAAAAGGGTTTTTAAATTCTCCTTTTAATGTTTTTGAGGAGTTTCCTGGTCTATGGGCACTACCTCCCAAACTGGTCCAACTTCCTTTCGTTATCCTGAATTTCTTTGCAAAAAACCAGTCTGGGGGGCTTGTTGTGCCCACCGTCGTATAACATTTTGGGGTCATCGGGGGGTTGAGAATGGGGAGACTGTTGGTGTCGCCATTCTTCAAAGGCTTTTACCTCGAGGATCTGGGTTTGCCCCACGGTGGTGGCTTTTAAAATTCCCATATAAAAATTTTCCTTTAATTTTTGCCCCCTCAGTTTTAATGGAGGGGTGGTTTATATTTTAAGTGTCTTGTGTTGTCGATAGGTTGAACAGCTTGAATTCTGTGCTCATCATTGGACCTGTAAATTCAACTGCCGTATAATTAAACTGTGTTTCTCCCCCCCTTATTTTATTTTTCTATCCTGGGAAGGGGTTTCAAATCCCCTTGCTGAAACTTTTCCCGGTTGGTGCGTCTCTTGGGTACAGCAGATGTCAATCTTTTCCCCAGACTTCCTCTACTCTCGTTTTTTTGGGGACCCCCTTTTGCATTCCCTTCAAAATTTTGGGGGGGTTTGTCCTGCTGCCGTTAAAAACCTGTCCTCCCCCGGCTTTTAAAAAAAGGGGCCCTTAAAGGGGGGACCCCCTTTAGGCAGGGGTCGTCCCCCCACCACCTGGCTGTTTTCCCATGGTGGCACCCGGTTTTTATTTCCTTGCCATTTGGGTTGTTCATGTTTTTTCCCGCCCAAAAATGGCTGCCCTTCCTTTCTGGGAATCTTTTTTTGGTTGTTCTTTAGACGTTAAAACCCCTCTGGAAATCTTTTTAGGTTTTTCTGATCTCCTACTCTGTGACTTCGCCTTCTGTTTGATCCCCCAACCCGGCTTTTTTCAGGGGGTGCTCCCGGACATGAAATTTTCCCCTTGAAGGGAAAAATGTAAAGAAGACGCAAGAAAAAGGGTTCCTCCTCCGAGAAGAAAATCTTTGAAAACTGGGGATGGGTTGGTTTTCAGCCAAACATTTTTCCACTCGGTGGGTTCTGCCCGCCTTATGAGGCCCCCCCCTCTCCCCCCTTTTGGTCTGGCCTTTTACCTTCAGTCTGTTCCTTGGAACCTGCGGGTTGCTCCCGGGGAAACCTGAAGGATCCAAAACACAAAACCTCAACCCGAAAAGGGGAAGTAATATGGAGGGCAAAGGGTTCAAAAAGAGAGGACCTCTGGGAAAGAAGGCTTTGCGGGGGGCAAAAATATCGGGCTCAATTAAAGATTAAATTCCCCGGGTAGAGCGGGATGGAAAAATAAGTATAACTAAAGGAAATTATTTAAAATTTTATTATATCAGGCTCTCGGGGTTTACCCTCTGACCCGCTAGCTCGGGGTCAATAAAAAACCCGATACATACCCTGCGCAGTATCTTTTTCAAAAACTCCAAAGGATCACTTTCCCTCTGTGGGATGTGTTGTGATCTGAGCCTCCCCGAGTGTGCGTTGTCCCCCTTTGCTCCCACAATAGGCCAATATATTTCCGCGCTTTTTTTTCTATAACCCAGGCCCCCTTTTCATTCCCTCTTCGACATGCCTTGTAGCCGCAGTGTTACTATTCTTTGCTCAAAGAAACCCCAACCAAAGGGTTTATAGTCGTACATGGATAGACGTTTGTGGGAAAATTCCGTCGTTACTTGTCGCCTGAAAATGATTGATGGTGACTACGTTGTTAAATCAGATAAATAGAATTTCAACATATCAAAACAACTTCGAATTTATTGATCTTTGATTGATTTCTTATTTTATCCCTCTTTTTTTTTCTTTTAATTTTTTTTTATTCTTGGGGCTACAGGCGTAATAAAAAAAAGAACTCTCTGCGCCAGTGTCAGTACGCTATCAAGCTCCCACATCTACCTGTTGCCCGAAAAAATAAAATACTATGTCGGCTAAATGGGGGGATAGATGAAAACTTATTTGGTAGAATGTGGATGTAATCACGAATACTATGAGATATTTCCCCGACGGGGAACCCCCGAGGAAAAACATGAAAACTCCTCCCGGCCGATGCCTAGATAGAGCTAACATAAAAACAAACATCAGTTACCAGTTATGAAAACTATCATCATAGCATTCCGGAAACATCCATAGATGTTGCGATCTCCACCTCAGCAAATCCAGCAGCGTCCAGCAGCTCAACACGTCAGTTCGATGTTGATTAATCAATCTCTTTCATTATTGAGTATGTCGTTCTTGTCGAACATATGCGAGTCATATGAACGCAGACGGATGGTGAAAACGAGTATAACATATTTCTAACTGCTGAGGCTTACATTGTAAAAAGCTATTAATCTCATATTCTTTGCATATTTGGTATGTCGTTCTTGTCGAACATATGCAGTACATATGAACGCAGAACGGATGGTGAAAACGGTATAACAATTAGTTCAACTGCGTAGGCTTACATTGTAAAAAAGCTTTAACTCTCTTATATTCTTTATATTTGGTATGTCGTTCTTGTCGAACATATGCGTAATATGAACGCAGAACGGATGGTGAAAACGGTATAAAATTAGTTCAACTGCGTAGGCTTACATTGTAAAAGCTATTGATCTCTTATTCTTTGCCTGGGTCGGCATGCCTGCATATAAGGCTGATGCAATCCGTCTGTCCTGTGTCTAAACAAGGAAGAGTGAGTAAACTCTGTGTCAGAGGCGGAACGAGGGATTAGGTGAGGTAATGATGAACGAGCGCAAACTAAATAGTTGAGTTCCAGTGCCTTTTAAACTGTCCTCCTATGAAAAACTGGAGTATACAATATTGACCGAGAGTTCTACTTCTTTGCGTTCGTTCTTTACGACCAATTTTAATCCTCTTTGTGATATGTTT
>JADZMA010002411.1:0-12132 GCA_020796225.1 Arion vulgaris
TTAAAGGGAAAAACTAATTAAGTTATATTGTAGCATGGTATCAGATCTGATTGGTCATAGGAAGTTGTCGAGCCTGACTCACTTCAATGTGTTGCTGTATTTGGTATGGAAACTAAAATGGTTGTACATAGTAAAATTCTCTTCAGTTTAGAATTGGTTTTATTGATTGATAAGACCATCATCATTTCACTTTGGTGAATAACCATATATACTCCAATCTCTTTCTTACACTTCGGTGAATAACCATATGTACTCCAATCTCTTTCTTACACTTCGTGAATAACATATGTACTCAATCTCTTTCTTACACTCGTGAATAACCATATGTACTCCAATCTCTTTCTTACACTTTGGTGAATAACCATATGTACTCCAATCTCTTTCTTACACTTCGGTGAATAACCATATGTACTCCAATCTCTTTCTTACACTTCGGTGAATAACCATATGTACTCCAATCTCTTTCTTACACTTCGGTGAATAACCATATGTACTCCAATCTCTTTCTTACACTTCGGTGAATAACCATATGTACTCCAATCTCTTTCTTACACTTTGATGAATAACCATATGTACTCCAATCTCTTTCTTACACTTTGATGAATAGCCATATGTACTCCAATCTCTTTCTTACACTTCGATGAATAACCATATGTACTCCAATCTCTTTCTTACACTTTGGTGAATAACCATATGTACTCCAATCTCTTTCTTAACACTTGGTGAATAACCATATGTACTCCAATCTCTTTCTACACTTCGGTGAATAACCATATGTACTCCGATCTTTTTTCTTACACTTTGGTGAATAACCATATGTACTCCGATCTTTCTTACCTTTGGTGAATAACCATATGTACTCCAATCGCTTTCTTACACTTTGGTGAATAACCATATGTACTCCAATCTCTTTCTTACACTTCGGTGAATAACCATATGTACTCAATCTCTTCTACACTTCGGTGAATAACCATATGTACTCCAATCTTTTTTCTTACACTTCGGTGAATAACCATATGTACTCCAATCTCTTTCTTACACTTCGGTGAATAACCATATGTACTCCAATCTCTTTCTTACACTTCGGTGAATAACCATATGTACTCCAATCTTTTTTCTTAAAGAAGAAGATCTCAGCGGCAGCAATGCTCCATAGTATACATGAAGGTCTTCAATGCAATTTTGAGGACAGCAAAAATTGGTAGTAATCTTAAATAGGGGGAAGACTGCAGTAAAACTCTTTACTGCTTTAGTAATCTCTATGGGTATATGTTGCATGTATTACATTCTTATGCTTCTTAGTACTTTCTCTTCCCATGCTTTATAATCTATAGGGGTATATGTTGCATGTATTCAAGTTATATATTTACTAGATGTTTCATTGTTTCTTTTCCGTTCTATTTCTAGTTTTTATGTGTGTTTTTTGTGTTACATTTATTTCGTTATTCGTTTTATTCCAGATTTTCCTTAAATCGTTGTATTTGGGTGTCCATTTGTGTTTCTTTTTAATTTTGTCACTCCTGTTTGTTCGTTTGTTGATAAAGGCCTTGTTGGTCGAAACGTTGCTGTTTATCGTCACTGTTTATGTATTTTGTAAACTATAGTACTTTGTTTGTACATGTATAATCTTATTTATTCGATATTCATACTTTTGTTTGGGCAGTAGCTCTACAGTCTATTTATAATCAATTCTCAGTAAAGGCCTAGCCATAGATTCCCAAACTTTTTGGCCACCCCCACTTTGCACAACATAAGCTTTTAAGCCACCCCCCCTCCACATTATAACAGTTTGCCAACGCCTTCCTCCTACATATATACATTCCATTTTCTTTTTGACATAGAAAATTGATATTTCTGAAATACATGCAATTTTCAAATGATTTTATGCATAATAGAAAATTGATGAAAATGGATTGTGTAAGACGGGCATAAGATGAATTAAAATGCAGAGTTCAAATTTTTTATGATTATTCAATCGCAAAATCACGAAAATTTTTATTTTAAAATATTTATTATTCATTTCTTCTTTAAGAGCCACTGACCACTAATCGTCTAAATCCACTCCAAATTCTTCTGAACACTATCCCCCAAACCCTTAGCGCCCACTGGGTGTTTGGTACCGCCCCTTTGGAAAATGGTCTAGTCGAATGGATTAGAAACGCCTCCGGGGGACTCAGGTTCAATCCATCAATCCACGGTATGTAAGGAGTTTTTCTTCAAAGGGGATATAAAAAATCCTAACCTGAACGGGTTTCTGCGACAGCACAGCCATGCTGCCATTAAATTCCAATCCATGTCCTTCCAGTCCCCCACCTCCCAAAAAGCAGTACATGTATAGTAATTGTAATGTAATAGTAAAGTAATGAAATGGTATTTTTAATAATCAAATTTTCAACTGTCAAGGGTTCTTTTATGTTCTCACCTTGAATAAAACTTGGGAGCAAGGACTGTTATAGGCCTCATCTAAATAATGAGAAATGCCTGCAGTCAAGTCAACCGACCTTCCCTGGTGCTCCCGTTTTAAAATAACACGGCTCGACAAAGCGAGTCCCGGCGCTATAACTGGCCCCCAATGCCCGGGAAGGGGTAAAATCCAGGCTTGGCTGGGGTAAGCCAGACAAAACCCCTGGGGAGGTGTGATCCCGATAGGGGGCGGATGCTTTACCCACCTGGGGTGGACAATCAGACCCCACCAAAATCACACCCCGGAGCTCACCTTGGTTAAAAAAAAACGGAGAAGGTAACTCCCAAACCTCTGATGCCTGGCAGGCAGTGTTGGAAAACCAGGACATGGATAGGGAAAACTCCAAAATTCCCCCACTGAAGACGGACATGTCAGCCAGAATGGCGTGGGCACTAGAAAAAGGAAAAAGACATCAAAGCAAATCGGTTAGTGAGTATGCTCAGATATTTACTTAGATATGGGGTTGCTCCTGTGGACTGCTGCCAGGCGGGAGCAGCGCCGGATCCCAAGCCTCAAGGATCCACCCAAGCTACTGACAGTAGCTCTGCGCATCGAAGAACCAGGATTAAGCAGAGTAATGCCACTGGTCAAAACAAGAACAACACACTAAAGATCATGCAATGGAATGCAGAAGACGTTGCCAGAAAGAAACTTGAACTGCAAAAATTCCTACATGAACAACAGATCGACATCATATGCATACAGGAAACACATCTAAATAAAAACTGCTGCTTCTACATCAGAGGCTATGAGACATACAGACTGGATAGAGACGGACACAAGGGAGGCATCATCACACTAGTCAAAAACAACATCGCAGCCTCAGAAACCTCCAGAAGTACAGGTGAAGCACCTAACAGTCAAAATACATGTCCTCCCAGAACCAATACATGTTACAAACTACTACTGCCCAAACAATAAGAAATTAGAACTAGAGAGCATACATACAGCTGAGAAGAACCAAATAATCCTAGGCGACTTTAACAGCCACTCCCCAGCTGGGGATATGCTACTATGGACTCAAGAGAGATGAAGTAGAGGAATGGATGATGGAAACCTACTCATACTCATAAACAAACCTGATTCAGAGCCAACATTCTACTCAAGAGTATGGAGAACACAAAGCACACCGATCTGGCATAGCACAGAAGACATCCAGAGATGTGCAGAAAGAGAGGTGATGAAACAACTAGGAGGAAGCGACCACAAACCAATCATTATTACTGTAGGAAAGCTCAAGTCACCAGAAAACAGGAAAAAATAGCCAGCTGGAACTACAAAAAGGCAAACTGGAACCTGTACAGAAACCTAACTGAAGGTAAACTGACAGAAACCCACACAACAAACAACATCCAGAAAACATTACAACTCTCACAAGCATCATACTAAAAGCAGCACAAAATCAATCCCCAGAGGAAGAAGAAAACACTACGAACCCTTCTGGACCAACGAACTACAACAATCACATGAAAAGCCACAGCAGCACGAACAAAAATGGAACAAGACCCATCTGACACAAATGTCACAGAACACAAAAAACACCAAGCCATATACAGAAAAGAAAAACTCACATGCATTAGAAAAAGTTGGCAGGAAAAACAGCAACACTAAACATGGAAAAAGACAGCACAAAACTATGGCAGCTTGTAAAGAGCCTAAATGAAGAAAACACCACCAGCCATGCCTGCACAGTCATAGAAGATGGAGGGAAAACCTACACGGGCAAAATAGCTGCAAACATTCTTGTGGATGGCTTTGCAAAAGAAAGCAACATACACATGTCCAAAATCAAAGTCAGAAACAAAAAGAACTAAAAAAATAAACAAACAACTTGCAGACAAACAAGACACAATGAACAAACCTTTTTTCTCTCAAAGAACTGGACAGCGCAATAAAAAAAACTAAAGAAAAAAAGGCACCAGGACCAGATGGGGTGACAAACGAAATGATAATAAACCTAGGAACAGGTGGCAGACAACACCTCCTGGACCTGTTAAACCAATCTTGGATGCAAGGAGTATATCCAAAGGAATGGAAGGAGGCGGAAATAATCCCTATAGCAAAAAAGGCAAGCCCAGGAAAACAAGAAAGCTACCGTCCATAAGCCTCCTCAGCTGCCTTGGGAAAACAATGGAGCGGCTAGTAAACAACAGGCTGCTTAACTTTCTAGAGGAAAAGAAAATACTAGATGACTGCCAATCAGGTTTCAGAAAACACAGAAGCACAGATGACCAAACCACCTATCTTGCCCAAGAAATTGAAGATGCCTTCCAGAACAAACACAAGCTGCTGGCCACCTTCTTCGACCTGACTAAAGCCTTCAACAAAGTCTGGAAAAAAGGACTCCTGCTAAAACTAGCACAAAGCGGGATCAAAGGTCACATGTACACATGGATCAGAGATTTCCTACACAGACGATGTGCAAGAGTCAAACTGGAAGGACACAGAAGCAAGCTGGTCAGACTAGAAGATGGGGTTCCACAGGGAAGTGCAATATCCCCTACACTCTTCATCCTCTTTATCAATGATCTCCCTAAACAATTTACATCTAACATTCACAAGGCACTCCATGCAGACGACTTGGCCATATGGACCCAAACAGAATACATAGGAACTGCCAAGATCAGAATGCAAGGAGCCATAATGCAGTAAAGAAATGGGCAGACACTTGGGGGTCACAATAAACCAAAACAAGACAGTGTCAACACTATTCTCACTCTCTACAAAACCTGAACAAGTCGACTTATACCTGGACAACAAATCACTACCAAAGGAGGACAATCCTACCTATCTAGGAATAAATTTGACAAAGACTCACATGGGTCCCACATAGAAGAAACACAAAGGAAAGCCACAATAAGATTAAGACTCATGAAAAAACTAGCAGGAACCCACTGGGCGCAGATGCAAACACTACACGCCAAATATACACAGGATATGTACGTCCAAAACTGAAGTATGGCACAGGAGCCTACACAACCGCAGCACAAGCAAATCTACACAAGCTAGATAAAATACAGAACACAGGCCTCAGAATCATCACCGAAGGTCTGAGAAGTACACAAATCAAAGATCTAGAAGCAACTGCTGGCATTGAGAGCCTGGGACGACGCAGGAACAAAAAATACTCACACTATCAGAAAAGTTCAAACGCACAGAAAATAACCCCATGCACCAAACAATCAACGAACCAACCAAAAACCGCATAAAAAGACACAGCTTCCATCACTTGTCAAAATCACTCTCTGCAAAAACATGGACATCCTCTCAAAAGACCCAGCAACCTGGGAAATGATAGTACCATTCAACAACACAGACCTACAGCCCAACTTCACAGTGATAACAACAATTCCAAATGTAGACAAAAGGGTGAAGAAACAGGTCCCATCTTGAGAGCAAAGACACTAGAACACATTGACACCTCATACCCCATCCCGAGTGGACCCATATATACACAGACGGATCATCAGACACGACAGCGAGGAAAGGAGGGCCGGAACCATCATCATACTCCAAGATGGCACTACACTAACAAATTCAAGTGCCACTGGAGAACTATCAACAAATTTTAGAGCGGAACAACAGGCAATTGTGGATGCCTCAAAAATACTGCAGCAAAGAAACATCCAAACAACAAACTTGTCTTCCTTTACACGCTTGTCAGTCCTGCAGGCCACACAAAGGGAACCACAAGATAACATGGAAAGAGAGCTGACACTACAGCTAAACAAGCTCTCAGAACACAACAAAATTATTATTCTCCAGTGGATACCAGCCCACTGTATGCTTCCAGGAAATGAGAGAGCAGACATGCTGGCTAAGGAGGAAACAAAACTTACACAACAGAAACACCCAGTATCACTACCAGAAATCAAGACACATATCAAAAGAAAGTACAAAGAGGTATGGAGGCAACAAACCCACAGCAAACACCCACAAGATCCCATCAGCAGACTAAACAGAAAACAGCACACAACAATCTTTCGACTAAGAACAGGTCACTGCAGGCTCAACCGCCACATGCACAGAATAAAGCCTGCTCAGACTGCACAGTGTGCATGCTAGACAGAAACACAGACTCCAGAGCACATCCTGCAGTCATGTCCATCATACATACACAACGAAACGAAACATGGCCTCATGAACAAAGCTTACAGACCAAGCTATGGGAACTCTCGAAGAACTCCAACTGACATGCAGCTTCATAGAGCAACCCATCTCATGATTTAGGACGAGCATCAAACCGAACGCAAAGAAGAAGAAGAAGAAGAAGAATACAAACTTAGTTTTATCGTCCATCTTCGATATGACTAGAAACTTGATCTTACCTACGTGACATCAGGGACCACTAATCACTTTATGCAGAAAGCAAACTAAGCACCTTTAAAGCATAAGGCAAGTACTATATTCCAATATCACATAAACTCCTTCAGTCAATAGTTAAGACTACAAATGTAGTACTTACTCTTGTGTCTGTGCTGTTGTACCCTCTTTCATGACATAATTGCTTGGAATATATCCTTTTTTGTGAGTCTTACAATGTAAAGCAAGCCACCAGTCTTCCAATTCTGACCTGCAACAGAAAGATACAAATCATATAAGTACATCTTACTGATTTCACTGTTACTAATTAAATTTGGCTGAAGTTGGATGCACGCGTCCTAAATGTGTAGAAGTCTATGCGTTTAGGCGTGGCCAACGTAACTACTGGCCTAAGCTCTATATTATTCAAGATGGAGGGTGAGGCGGATTATTCAAACGTGTTTAGTAAACATATGGACATTTTATAAACATACGAACTCAAAAGACTTCTTTAGTAAACATAACAACAAAATAACGATGCCTAGTAAGTGCTGTGTACCAAAATGTAGATCAAATTACGATTGTAATTATATATGTATAATATAAGTTAATTTAACAAGTACCTTCTTCAGTAAACCTAACTGTTGTCAGTGTTGTAAACATAACAATAAAATAACGATGCCTAGCTAGTAAGTAATGTGTACCAAAATGTAGATCAAATTACGATTATAATTATATGTGTATAATTTACCCCCTTCTTTAATAAAATAACAACAAAAAAACCTCCCTAGAAAGCGTTGTGTAAAATGTGACGGGAACATATTCTATTGTATAATTATTGAAAGCACAGCCTAGGACTCAGTATTAAATAGATCAAGAACATGTCTTTTACTGTTCACCAAAAAATTTTCCATAGATAAGAGTTCCTTTAACTGGCGTCAAAAATGAAAATTGAGAGATGGTTTCGTTAAAAACCTTGTCCATGCAAATCATGAAAAAATTTGAAGAAACAACCTTGACTATTACATGACAATGGCACATGATAATCTGGTTGAAGCAATTAGTTTATCATCCACAACAAGCATTAGTTTTGTGCCAGAGAAAACACTCCAATTCCTCACTGAGCAGTTGCATCTGGTCAGAACTAAAGATAACAGAAAATGGTATAACACTCAGTGTTTTGCATTTATGACATTAAATTGAACCTGATCTGTCCTCATATCATCTGGATATGGAGATAAGTTCTTAACGACAAACCCTAAGGGGATTCATACAAATTGTAACTACCAGTTACATGAAATTCTCATTAGACAGTACTGATGTGCTGCGGCCTAAAGAAATATTTTATTGTCTGGTTCAACATTTTCCTCAACAATGATATAAAAAAAGAAAAGTTCAATGAATATTCAAAGCTGTTTTCCAAAAGGAAAAACAAATTATAATAGATAATATATTTGTGTAAATTTCTTTTAGTTTATGTGTAATCAAGTTGTAGTGTTGTGAAATTGATTGGCCCTCATTTGTTTTCCCTTGTTTCTGTATCATAGTGATCTCTTGGACATAATGTATCCCAAAAATTGTCCATGACTTAATCTCCTTACATAATGTAAAAAGTTGGGATGTAGACTATTGATCTCTTGACATAATGTATCAAAAGTTGTCATGTAGACTTGATTTCATTCGATATAATGTATCAAAAGTTGTCATGTAGACTATTGATTTTATTCGACATAATGTAATAAAAGTTGGTATGTAGACTATTGATCTCCTTGACATAATTAATAAAAGTTAGTATGTAGACTATTGATCTCCTTACATAATATAATAAAAAGTTGGTATGTAGACTATTGATCTCCCTTTGACCAAAAGTAATAAAAGGGGTATGTAGACTATTGATCTCCTTCGACATAATGTATTAAAAGTTGGTATGTAGACTATTGATCTCCTTCGACATAATGTATTAAAGTTGGTATATAGCTATTGATCTCCTCGACATAATGTAATAAAAAATGGTGTTTCATTTAACTACACATATTTAATGATAGTGGACTAAGTACCTACCCAGATCTCACTGTTCTCTGCTTCATATCATATATAGTTGTTCAAAAGCCGATATCATCTGACTATGAAGATAAGTTTTTGGTCACGAAAACCAGAAGGAGATTGTCATACAAATTGTAACTCCATCATAAAATTCTCGTTAGACAGTACTTCTGTGAATCTGAGCTCAAAAAAAAAAACTTTTTGTCCGCGGTTCCAACATTTGCTAACATTTTCCTCAACAATTAAGGAAAAATAAGAATACCCATGCAATGTTCAGCAAACTGTTTCTTCACAAAAGAAATAGCAAAATTCGTGTAGATAAATATATTTATGTAATACTGTTTAGTTTCTGCGCTAATCAAGCTGTGGTGATGTAAATTTGTGACTAACTAATTCGTGGATTACTGATAAGTGATGTTAGTTTAGGGCTAATCAAGATGTGGTGTTGTGCAAACATGTAGCACTTATTCATGGATAACTGAAGAGAGACTCCCATAAGCTGATGTAAGCACAATAGTTATCATATTTAAATTAATCTAAGTATTCTGTATAAAATTAAACTAAAATAGTATGTGAGACAAAACTATAGCTACTTATCAGAAAACATCTTCTGTAATCCCACCATGCATCCAACAAAAGTTTCTAACATCTGCAAGATGTATTGTCTAACTGCGTTTCCCAATAGTAACAGTCAATAAGTTAGTCTCAAGAATACACCGCCTCAGCCTGTGACGTCCCGTGCAATTGCCGTCCGGGGCTGTGGCCAGTTAGAACGTTGCCACGGTTTAGGTCTACCAAACCAATGTGCAAAGTATACACGGCTTAAAGAAACAAACATATCACAAAGAGTTATTAAAAATTTGGGCAAAAAAACAACGCAAAGAAGAAGAAGAAGACTAATTAAAAACACATCCTGAGTGGGTTTCAGGGGCCCCAAAAAAGAGGTGTAAAGAATAGAATCACTTTCTGCCACGCATGTTGTAAGGTGACTAAAAGGCTGAGTGTGGGTTAGCTACTAGATAGCTACAGAAACCCCAAAAAAGGAAGATTCAGCTCACCACGAGAGAAGAAGAAGAACCCCGAAAATGGTGAGAGTGGAGAGTCTGGAAGATGGTTTTTATAGGAAGGCCTTGGTTGTGAACCTATGCCCCCCTAGGGGGGAGGAAAGAAGAAGAATTAAATACATAAGATAGATACAAATATGTATGACAGATAAAATACATATGATGGATAACAAAAACATATGATGGATACAAATACATTTGACAGATAACAAATAATGACAGATAACAAATACATATGATAGATAACAAATACATATGATAGATAACAAATACATAAGATAGATAACAAATATGTATGATGGATAATAAATACATTTGACAGATAACAAACTATGACAGATAACAAATACATATGATAGATAAAAAATACATATGATAGATAACAAATACATAAGATAGATAACAAATATGTATGATGGATAATAAATACATTTGACAGATAACAAATACATATGACAGATAACAAATACATATGATAGATAACAAATACATATGATGGATAATAAATACATTTGATAGATAACAAATACATATGATAGATAATAAATAAAATATTTGTAAACAGTTTTTAAAAAACATGAAGTAATATACTTTCCTTTAAAAAATTATGTACAAAAACAAATAAATCCAAAATACAATCATTAAATATTGAAGATAACTTGCTCCTTGCAGGTCGCTAGACAGTCAAAGGCTGACGAGCGAACCAGTAAGCGCTGCAAAACTGGACACACAAAGGATAACACCAGAGCTCCAAATGGCGCTGAAGATGTAACGAACACACTACTAAGGCTGCATGAATCAGATTTCACATGAATGAGATTTATGGGAAATCTAATTACATCAGTCTAAAAAGAGAGAGAGAAAAAATATTGAAGATGGTTGGCTAATCATCTTCTTCTGTATTCGCCTACTATGAGTTTAGGCATAGTCATGTTGCTTCATGGCGCCCTTTTGACTGATTTTTTCTTCAAGGCCTGCTTTTCTTATTACATTCTCCCGCCTACAGGGCGGTTGCTCCGACTTTCAGAGGTGGTTGGTTATTGAAATAAATAAGACAATGAACAGAGAAGAATTTTGGTCCTAAATAAAACATAGTTATGGCTTGGAGAAGATAATAATGGAAGGCATATACTAGAGAGAGAAGAAGGAGAAGGCCAAGGAGAAGATGGACAAGCTGTGGTAGATGATTTGCAGGTGGATCTTCAGATTCAAAAACCTTGCAAAAAGAAAAAATCCCCCCCAAAGCACTCCCTTCAAGACCTTGTCTAGCTCTTATCAAGAAATGGTCAATGCATCATCTTCAGACTAGTTTAACTTAGTCTCGGATCATCATCATTGCACATCACCTGAGTGGTTACCGGGCTAATTTGAGGTGTAAAGAATAGAACCATTGTTACCTGTCACGCATGTCATAAGAGGTGACTAGAAGAAGGTTTGGATGAATTTGGATGCATGTGTCCTAAATGTGTAGAAGTCTATGAGCTTAGGGGCCTACAAGCCAATGTCAACATATACACGTTCTTGACAAAGATCAAACATATCACAAAGAGTGATTAAAATTGGTCGAAGAACGAACACAAAGAAGAAGAAGATCATTGACATCAAACCAATAAGTTCATAAGTGCTTCAATCTCCTCCTCAGTATTTCTCTCAGTGTGTGACAACTAACAACACCAGTTCTTTGTTGGTTTACTATTCATCTTTGGCTACCAGTATAGTGCTCTTGTCAGATACAAACATTTGACTTCATACTCTCGCAATCTGGTTAAGTGCATCTGCAGACTAAGAACAGGTCATTGCAGGCTTGCGTCCGAACATAGACAATCAGCCTAATATCTCTGCACTAGTCAATCCTTCAGCCGCTCTGTGGCCTAGGGAAAGTGACTGGTCTTTTAATTTAATTTTAACTCCGAGCTCTGAGTTCGAATCATGCTGCGGACAGTTTGGCTGCAAATTGTTGCAGGTGGATTTTTACAAAGGACGATGGCACCTCCATTTAGAAAGCAATGGCAAACTACTGAATGAATAATGCCTGAAAAATCATAAACAGCATTAAAAGTTGGGGTTGATTCGCAAAGTCCTGTAAAGGATATGCAATTAACTTTGCTAGTGAATCTTTCAACACACTCTCAGAAATGAAAACGATGGCGCTGTAAAATAATTTTTTTATAAAATGATGCCACATTTTTACTACAAATTTTTGCTTTTCACAAAATTGTATTGGAGACCTTTGTGTCTATTATGGAGCACTGCCGCTGA
>JADZMA010002412.1:0-12131 GCA_020796225.1 Arion vulgaris
GACGGGGGGCGTTCTTCCCATGAGCTTTCCTTCTAAAAGGGAACCAAGAGGGTTGGGTTCAGTAACAGACTCAATGAAAAGAAAGTAAAGGTTGAGTAAAGGAATCAGCGAGTAAAGGAATTAGCCCTCCTGCACACTCGGATATAGAAATGTAAAGTGACAGGCATTTTATACCCTAATGTCTAAACAAGTAATAAACACGTGACATTCTAAAAGTTTTATTACGTGTTTCACCACTCTACATAGTTTTATATATGCGGAGAACATCATGGGGGAATGTAAAAGACGATGCCAACTATATGAATTACGACCCTATCATTATAGGCGGAAAATGCATACCAGAGCTTAGATACGCAGACGATACAGTATTATTATCCACCAGCAAAGAAGGTTTGGAAAACCTAATCATGACGACCAAGAAACATAGTGAAGACCAACATCTATATTTGAATACACAAAAAACAAAAATCATGTCAACTGACAAAGAAAAAGGCTCACCTAACATCCAAGTAAACAATGAAGAACTCCAATGTGAGAGCTAGAATATCTGGGCTCAATAATTAACAATAACGTTGACTGCTCCAAAGAGATCTCAAGAAGATTGGCTATAGCAATCAAGAAGTTAAACACAGTGAAAAACATGTGGCAAAGCACCAGCAAAATACTAAAATTAAAAATATTGAGAGCATGCATTTTCCCAGTGGCTACTTATGGTTGTGAATCATGGACTATTTCACAAAAATTAAGAACGAAAATCCAGTCCTTCGAAACTAAATGCTCCAGAAAGATCCTACGAATACCATGGACAGAAAAGAAAGAACACTGATGTCCTGAAAGAACTAAATGTTAAAGAGAATTGGCTGATAAACAAAATACTATACGGAAAAATTACATACTTTGGTCACACCAAGCGTCACGATGGCCTGGAAAGAACAATACTAGAAGGCAGGGACCCAGAACGCAGAGACAGACCAAGAAGAAGATGGCTACAAAATATTAAAGAAACCATGAACATGACCATCGACGAAGTGGGTGAACTGGCAAAAGAGACAGAGTGAGTTTCAGATGTGCTGCAAAGAGCAACGTCCTATAAAGGATACGCACCTTGACGATGACATAGTTTTACTGCAGTCTCCATCTATATTGTGATTACCCTAATGTCTGAAAAGGCTAAATGGGTTTTAAAAATAATATAAAGACTAAAAACAAAGAAGCACTATCAATGAAAGAAAATATGAGAAGATAAGACCAGTAAAGGGGTGTTACTGGGTGTCTGATGACGCTGATAAGCGAATGGCGGTACTTCCCCATGGCTTTTCATTACATCCGGTTTACTTCTTCTACATCTTAGGTTAATTTAAAATTCAATCGCTGAATGCGTTTGGGTCGACGAACGAAGGATTGTTTTCCGACATTGGTACGATAAGGTTTTTTTTGGGTCGATATAATTAGCAACTTTTCCGCACGAGTGGTTACCGGGGCCCAAATTTGGGGTGTCAAGAATAGAACCACTGTTACCTTCCAAGCCTGTCGTAAGAGGCGACAAAGGAGGTTTGGCTGAAATCGGATGCATGTGTCCTAAACGTTTTAAAGCGTTTACCAAACCAAACCAATGGCCTACCAAACCAATGTGCAACGTATACACGTTCTTGGCAAAGATCAAGCATATCACAAAGAGTGATTAAAATTGGTCGTAAAGAACGAACGCAAAGAAGAAGAAGAAGAAGCAACTTTTCCGTAAATAATTTTCATATCTATCTAATCTATCTAATCTATCTATCTAATCTAATCTATCTTTCTAATCTAATCTATCTAATATATATAAAAATGGATGTATGTATGTATGTTTGTTACCTATAGACTCGGAAACTACTGAACAGATGTAGCTGAAATTTACAGGATATGTTTGTTTTGATGTCGGATGCTACCTGTCACAGTTTGAAATAGTAGCGCAGAAGCTTTTCGAAAAAATCTAAAAAATAATACGCTCATTTCATCGAGAGTTTCTAACCAAATTGCCATTAACGTTTCCGGAAGTCTACGGTGTACGTATTAGTATATACACATCAGATTTAGCTGAAATTTATAGGATATGTTTGTTTATGTTTGTTTTGATGTCGGAATGCTACCTGTCATAGTTTTAAATATGTATCGCTGACAATTTTAGAGAAAAATCTTTTAAAAAATCGAAAAACGCAAAATTTCATCGGGGTTTCTTCCGGAAGTTTACAGTATGCGCATCTACACGATTCGATGACGTATGATTCAAGTCAATATTTCAAACAAGCCGTTACAAGCTGAATTTAAAATACGCAATCCAGGTTTGTTTCTAATCATGATCATAGATACTGCAAATCATATTTTAAGTTATCGCCAACTATTCCATCAATGTTTGTTAGCTATGTTGGCCAAAATTGCTCTATATTCGATTAAACCAAACAAAACTACGATCCGAGGAATACGTTCATTTGAGGGAAGCTATTGGCCGGCATTTCTATAAATGGCAAGATGGTTATTTTGCCATCAACGTTTACCTGATGTACAATGTACACGTTATATGTATGAATATTACCCAATATTAGATTACACGACAGAAACGGGGTTACCATTTATTATTTTGTAAATCAATCCATACCATTGACTGCTATAGCGGCGTGCAATTCTAAATTAGTACAACCATTTCGCAATAGGTGGCGCGCGAGTAGTGAGTAGTTTGGACAAATGATTTATACAGTTTAACTGATTTTTCAAAACATATTACGCGCATTTCCTTGCATTTATATGTTAATATATATAGTAGATATGCATTTCCTAATAGAATTTAATCAAATGCTAATTTTTTTATTTATTCCAGCGAAACTTCAACGAATTTTCCAAAATTTTCAATTATGCCTCCCAAACGAAAAGCTATTGGCCCATCTACACCTAGATCACGAAAAAGAAAGGCATTACTAGCTTCAGAAACAGATGAGCAACGGGAAGCAAGACTGGAAACCGTTCGAGCAAGCACTGCTCAAGTCCGTTCGTCTGAAACATACGAGCAACGTGAAGCAAGACTAGGAACCAATCGAGTTCGCACTGCTGAAGCCCGTTCGTCTGAAACATACGAACAACGGGAAGCAAGACTGAAAACTGTTCGAGTTCGCACTGCTGAAGCCCGTTCGTCTGAAACAGACGAGCACCAAGAAACAAGACTAGGAATCAATCGAGTTCGCACTGCTGAAGCCCATTCGTCTGAAACAGACGAGCATCGTGAGGCAAGACTAAGAACCAATCGAGTACGCACTGCTCAAGTCCGTTTAGCTGAAACAATCGAGCAACGGGAAGCAAGACTGCAAACCGCTCGGATACGCACTACTCAATCCAGACGAACACTGCACGCTGATTTAAATCTAGGTGCTTTCCATTACAATACAAATTATGATTATAGTCTTCATCCAAATGTGGTTATTGGAAAAAATGGATAGATTATGAGTGTATTGCAGTGCCGTCAAATTTAAGAATGAATCACCAGGAATGTGCTGCGAGGGGGGAAAAAGGTGAAATTGCCAGTATTATATTCACCACCTAAAACCATTATCAACATTGGTAGCAGGTGACACAAGCCAATCAAAACATTTCTTGGCAAACATACGCAAGTACAATTCATGTTTCCAAATGACATCGTTCGGTGCAACAAATATCGTGCGTGAGAATTACATGCCCACATTCAAAGTTCAAGGGCAAATTTATCATCGTGCTGGCTCACTACTGCCACTGCCCGACGCAGATTACAAATTTCTTCAAATTTATTTCATGGGAAACAATGATGAACAAATTGATCAACGTTGTAGATTCAATACGCGTGCAAAACGAGAAATAGTCGCTGCATTACAAACTTTATTCGATCTTTTCTTTCTTTCTTTTGTCCTTCTCTGCTTTTTGCCGCAGGCTGAGGTTTAACGATGATGGGTTTTCCCGAGATAATGCACGCTCGGTCGCTTGATATGGTGTGGTATTGTGGAGTTTTAAGATGTCTGTAACTCCATCAACCCATCTTTTTTTTTGGTCTGCCCCTTCCTCTTGATGATTCCATTTTCAGGTTGTACGCTCTTGCAACTGGTGTATTCGGGTTCATTCTGACCAAGTGGCCAAACCATTTGAGTCCTGTTTTGCAATAAATCTAATAGCAGGTGTTGTTCCGACTGTTCTTCTAATTTCCTCATTTCTTATATGGTCTCTTCTTGTTTTATTTACTGCTTTCCTCAGGCATCTCATTTCGCATGTGGTAATTTTCCTTTCTTGTTCTTTTGTCAGTGTCCATGTTTGGCTCTGGTAACACAGGTTGTAGAAAGATTGAATTTATAATCTGTCTTTTAGTCACTACTGGAATAGCTGGGTGTTTCAAAATTGGGTAAGCTGGTATGTAATGTTGTTGGCTTGCTGGATTCTAGTTTCGATCTTTATGTCCAGTCTACTATCAGATGTGAAGATACTTCCAAGGTATTTGAATTCTCTCACCTGCTTAGCGTTTGGTCATTTATTTTTATGTTGATATCTTTATTCGATCAACACAACGAATTAATTCGATTGTTCGGGAACTGCCCTGCAAACAATTACCAGCTGATGACTCCCGAGTTGTACTTAGAGCAGACAAAACACCTGTTGGTCAACACGAAAGACAGTACAATGCATCAACAATTGATGAAGTGGCGATCGTTATGGTTGGCGAAGAATTTAATTCGCGTGATATAATTCTTCATCGCAGAAGTGGTGATGTTCAGCGAGTCTCAGAAACTCATCGCTCCTACGACGGATTACAATATCCGATATTATTTTGGCAAGGAGAAGATGGATATCATTTCAACATCAAATTGAGAAATCCAAAACAGATGATTAAACGAATAAGAAAGTTAGTGCTATGAATTATTATTCATATCGAATAATGATTCGTGAAAACGCTGAAAATCATATCTTGAAATGTCGACAATTGTTCCATCAATACATTGTCGATATGTATGCGAAAATCGAAACTGAGCGACTCCTCTACATTCGATTAAATCAAACCAAGTTTCGTTCAGAACAGTACATTCATTTACGTGATGCAATTGTTAATGATGGCAATGTGAATCCTAATGAATTGGGAAAAATGGTCATACTACCAGCCACATTTACAGGGAGTCCACGGCACATGCATGAATACGCACAAGATGCAATGACATATGGGATGAAATTAAAGAACTTTTGTTAGCTGGACAATTATCATCGGATCGTCATGATATTACTGCGCGTGTATTCAAACAAAAATTGAAATCTTTAATGGATTTCATTGTCAAGCAGTGTGTTTTTGGAGAGACACGCTGTTGGATGTATTCCATCGAATGGCAAAAAAAGAGGATTGCCACATGCACACATTTTGATTTGGTTGATCGAAAAGTCACACCAGATCAAATTGATCAAGTCATCTCAGCAGAAATACCAGATGTCGACATTGATCCAGACTTATTTGAAGTCGTCACCAAAAACATGATTCATGGTCCATGTGGCTTACTCAACATAATTCACCATGCATGTCTGATGGAAAATGCACGAAAAGTGCCAAAGACTTACATGCCGATACTATTACTGACAATGACGGATATCCTCTCTATCGTCGACGATCAAATGAAGATGGCGGAAAATCCATCACTGTAAAAGTGCGAAACAATGATGTTGAAGTTGATAATCGTTGGGTTGTACCGTATTCACCGTTACTCTCAAAGACGTACAAAGCACATATAAATGTTGAGTATTGCAATTCGGTGAAATCGATCAAGTACATTTGCAAATATGTCAACAAAGGAAGCGATATGGCAGTTTTGGAGTGGCAAATATAAATGCATCCATCGATGAAATCGAGCGTTATCAACTGGGACGCTACATTAGTGCAATGAAGCAGTATGACGAATTTTATCATTTCAATCATGAACGACATCCAACAATTGTTCATTTGGCATGCACTTCGAAAATGGACAGCGCGTGTACTTCTCAACAGATAATGCACATGCACGAGCATTGTCACCATCGCCAACAACGTTAACTGCATTTTTTTCATTGTGTAGAGATGATATATTTGCAAAGACGCTACTTTACTCTGAACTGCCAACATACTACATATGGAATGCAGCAGCGAAAAAGTTTCAACGTCGCAAACAAGGTAAAGTAGTTGAAGGACATTCCAATTTATATTCGACCAATGCGTTAGGCCGTTTTTTACACTGTTCATCCAAACAATGCAGAATGCTTTACTTGCGATTACTGTTAATCAACAAACGTGGACCAACATCCTTCCAAAAATTGAGAACAGTTAACGGTCACGTATGTGCTACTTATCGTGAAGCTTGCCAAGAATTAAATCTTCTTGAAAACGATGCACATTGGGACACTTCACTCGCTGATGCATCAAATACTGCACGACCACAGCAAATACGCACATTATTTGCAGTAATATTAACAACGTGCTTCCCATCACATCCAAAAGAACTTTGGGAAAAATACAAAGACTACATGAGTGAAGACATCCTACATCGCTTGCGTGCGACGAATCAAAATCCTGACATTCAATTCACACCAAACGTATATAATGAGGCATTGTTTTCAATTGAGGACATATGTTTGGCAATCACTAATAAAGCACTGGTGCAATTGGGAATGGATGCGCCAGAACGATCTGCAAACAACCTTTTCGATTGTGAGTTGGAACGAGAAACAGACTTTGATATCAACGAATTGAGTACATTTGTTCAAACGAATCTTCCAAAATTGATTCCGGAACAACGCATAGCATATGACAGAATTATGCATGCAATTACAAGTCAAAACGGTGGATTGTATTTCATAGATGCGCCCGGAGGCACAGGCAAAACTTTTCTCATTTCACTTATTTTGGCAACCATACGATCACGAAATAATATTGCACAGGCAATCGCATCTTCTGGAATTGCAGCAACTCTTTTAGATGGTGGCCGAATAGCGCATTCAGCGCTGAAATTGCCGTTGAATATGCAAATCACTGAGACACCAACATGCAATATCAACAAAATTTATGCAATGGGTAAAGTACTCCAATTATGTCAACTCATTATATGGGATGAATGTACTATGGCGCACAAAAAGCATTGAAGCGCTTCATCGTACACTGAAAGATTTGAGAGGAAATGACCAGCTCTTCGGTGGCGCACTCATTTTATTGTCTGGCGATTTCCGGCAAACTCTACCAGTTATACCAAGATCAACACCCGCTGATGAACTTAATGCATGCCTGAAATCATCAGTTCTATGGCGACACATACAGAAATTGACTTTGAAGACCAATATGCGTATACAACTACAACATGATGAAACCTCTGAACGTTTCGCAAAACAATTGTTGGATATTGGGAATGGGAAAATGCCAATCGATGATTCCACACGATGTATCACATTGCCAACAAACTTCTGTAACATCATAGCGACCACAGACGAATTGATTCATAAAGTTTTCCCAAATATTGCACATAATTACAAAAAATCATCAGTGGCTCAGTGCACGTGCAATATTAGCAGCAAAAACAAGGATGTATATGCCATGAATTTGAGCATTCAAAACAAAATACCAGGCGAAGTGACAACGTATAAGTCCATCGATACTGTAATGAATCAAGACGAAGTTGTCAATTATCCAACTGAATTCTTGAATTCACTTGATTTGCCAGGCATGCCACCACATGTTTTAACATTGAAAATTGGCGTGCCTATCATTCTTCTCAGAAACATTAATCCACCACGACTTTGCAACGGTACTAGACTTTTAGTGAAAATATGATGAACAATATCATCGAAGGTACAATTTTAAATGGAAAATTTAAAGGAGAAGATATACTATTGCCATGCATCCCAATGATTCCAACAGACATGCCATTCGAATTCAAACGCTTGCAGTTTCCGGTGCGACTCGCCTTTGCAATGACCATCAACAAATCACAAGGACAATCACTACAAGTGTGTGGACTACATTTGGAAAATCCTTGCTTTTCACATGGACAGCTATATGTGGCCTGTTCACGCGTCGAAAAACATTCTGATTTATTCGTGTATGCACCAGATGGAAAAACAAAAAATATTGTATATCCAAAAGCACTTCAATAAACAGATCTGAAATGAAACGTTAAATTGTAAGTTTTTTTCTCCAAGAAAATGAACAAAGGACAATGATAAAACAAATAATTACTACATATTGTTATAGCAAGTTTCCTTTAAATTCATTTTCTGTTGAAGGCGTAGCAACGCGCAGGGTACAGCTAGTTTAGAAATAAATGCGGATGTATATGTCACGATTGTTTACATCTTTTTTTGTGCACATAAATCAATCGTTGATCACATGACATTGTTCAAATATGACGCAGACGACAGCCACTGCTATAAAATAACTGATAACGATATTGTTTTCTCAGTCTGCCAGTGTCTTTACATCACGAAAATGTACATGCTCAATCCACGATGGCATATCTCTTGCTGTTTATTTTCTTCTCATTGTGACATATGCCAGAGCGCAGTCGTTTGGTCAAGCTGAACTGGTTCACGAATGGCATATGCTAGACTTTGATTGGCCTTCTGATGCAGATAAAACGCATCAATTACAGAACAAAAGTTATGTGCCAGAAAGGAATTTAGTGGTTGGAATAAAAGTAAGTATTTATTTTTTGTTTGGTACGATGTACTTGTCAAATGATTATTTGTACACGTCTCTCAAACCTGCTATTCTGTCCTTTTCTGATCTGTTGTAGTTTGTTAAGAAAAAAATAAAAAAAAGGAACCCCTTTTAAACCACGGGTGTATAGATCATCTTTTTTCCCTATTTTTAAAATATTGATTGTTTTTGATTTGATATTGACAACACCCCACCATGTGTGACTTAGTGTTTTCCTGTACTCAGTTGAAGGGGGGTCGCCCAAAAACCCACTATAAACATGGGCCTTCGGATTCGGGTAGAATTAGGGGAAATCAGACCCAAATTTCACCCGTGACCTCCATTCTAGTATTGGTGTATATAGCAATTCTTTTAAAAAACAACACAGAATGTTAATCAAGTTATTTTAACAAAATTAAGTTTAACAGAATATCAATATTATGAATATTTTTTTAACCATGACTCACAGAATTAAATAAAGTTGCAAAAATTTTCAGTTTCTATCAAAAATCTGAATTTCCCCCCCTTTTTGATATAGGTCAGGTAATCCCCTTAGTTGTCTGGCCTATTATCTGGTTGGCTGTAGTCGAGCGAGAGTCGTTACAATAAATAAATTCAAACCCCTTTTAAAAAAATCACAACTAGTCTAAGAAGAAATCGTAACAATTGTGTTCTCTTTCTCATGTTTGTTCTTTGCAATCATTGTTTTTTTATGTGTGGGTTAAAAATCATAAACCAGGCATCCTTTTCAACGGAAATTTTTTTGGTTATATCAAGTGATTAATCCAACAAACATGAAAAATTAAATTCTCCTTTCGGAGAAACCAAGTTATCAATAATGTAAATATTTTCTCGGTTATGAGATAGCAGACAGTCTCTGTGTCGTGGAGATAGATGCAGACCTCTTGCTCCAAAAGTGCTCAGTTCTTATCTGCGTGGAGCTCAAGCTATTTTCTAATAATCTCTCTGTCAATATAGATGAGATGAGTTTCTAGTTTAAGTAGATCACGTTAAAGTACAGCTGACAGTTGGAAATCAATGTACATGTTTAAGTAGATCACGTTAAAGTACCACTGACAGCTGGAAATCAATGTACAGAGTAGATCACGTTAAAGTACCGCTGACGCTGAAATCAATGTAATGTAGGTGCACTTAATTAATTAACAGACCTGAAATCAATGAAGTTAGAGCAGTTAAGTACTACACTGAAATCAAAAAGAGTGAGTCTTCGACAATATAAATAAAATTTATTCACTATTTTTATGTCTAAAAATTCCGGAGGGTATGGGAGGGCATCGCCAGTACAAAAGAACTTGTAACAAAAGTCATGACTCAGAGTCATGACCAAGGTAACAGGATGTAGCCTGAGACGAGAAAATTAAATAAAGAACGTCAGTTAGGAAAGGGAGCTAGAACTGTCCAAAATTCTGAGCCTACATTAAGTCATGACCCTCGTAGGAGGATGTAGCCAGAAACGGAGGGAAAGAGATGACAGACGGCAGACAGAGAAGCAAAAATTGGCCCAAATCATAAGTCCCTTTCAAGTGTCTGATATGGTAAAAGACTACATCATTGCAGTCTAACTTAGCGCGTAGGAATAGAAGAGAAAATGCAAGCTACATCCAGGAATGTAATATTGATAACTGTTGTGTCGTGTCTAAGGACGCAGATATCGAAACATCTGTGCAAACTGCAACACAACGTAACTAACGTCATTTTTAAGGCCAGTGAAGAATTAAAAAAATATGATACGATTAGGAAGAAGAAAATATTGCGACCAAATGGAGCAGATGCGGAAAATGTGCTCTGTCGTCAGCGATCATTTTCTTAAACGCACAGAACACAGATGAATCTATACAAAAAAGCAGCTTTCTTGCAATCAAGTATGCTGGATATCATCATCATCACCTCATCATTGTCATCATCAGCATCATCATCATGAACATCATCATTAACGACATCATTATCACCATCATAATCCTCATCAACATCATTATAGTCATCATAATCATCATTATCATGTGTCTTGTCCGATGGCATTAATGCTTTTGTATCTTGACAACTCCCTATCTCCAGCACTATCACTCAACATCGTTGTTGACACTCTTCTATTTCATGATGCAATATTTATCGGTATCTTCTCTAGTTTTCGTCCTCTGTATCTCTTCCCATTAACTTTTTCCTGTTTTCACAATGTGCTATAATCTCCGTCTTCACATTGCATTCATTTAAAAAAAACTGACTTCTCCCAACGATTGTTTGTCAAAAGCGTGACTCCCGTCAACATAAGAACGACTAGCTCAGACGGGAAAACCAAAATTCTGTTCAATGGGGCTGGTTTTTATAAGTGTTTGATAGAAGACTGTAAAGTTTTCTGCAATTTACACATTTCTATGAGTGTTTATTTATTGAGGAAAAAATGTAAATAATACTGATATTCCTTAGTTTTGAACGTTAATATAATCTTGATTTAACATGTGGTATTTTTTAAATGAATTTCTTTTTATCTAACAGTAATGAATGGAATCATGTGGGTTTTTTTTATTTTCTGAATTTCTACCTCACTCATCGGCCTTATGTTAAGCTAGGTCAAAATACGATTATACATAATACTGACACGTTTTTATATTTTCTTATTCAACTGATTTCTTTGATTTCTCTACAGGTATATAACGATGATGTCTATTTAACAGTACCACGATGGTTTTGGCCATCTGGTCATCCAGTAACACTGGCCAAGGTTGTCATGTAAATACCAAACCAAGCTTCGACCATATCCGAGCTGACATACCAGAAACAAGACGACTGTCAATATTTTCAGTTTGTGATGAGTATGGAGATTGACTTAATACTGGACTTATGTACGTCATAGACACTGGTCGTGTTGGTAACGTTTTGAATCTTTGCCCAGCAAAACTTTACGTCTTTGACTTGAACACAGACAAAATGGTAGACTATTACGAGTTTTCTAATGATGTCCTTAATAGAACCAAAAACTTTTTGAATGATATTGTTCTTGATTATGTTGATGGGAAGGTAAGATATGCCTACATGAGCGACGCCTATGACAGTCGATTGATAACATACGACTTTCAGACACGTTCTGCGTATTATCTTAAAGACCCTTCCATGAACATTGTAAAAAATGAATCTGTAATTAGTTTTAACGGAAAAGACTACGATTATATTCTTTCAGCCGTGAACGGCATAGCTATGTCTCCAGACTTTAAGTATGTTTACTACTGCGCAGTCTCAGCTTATAATTTGTACCAGATCCCTACCTCAACGTTGAGGGAACGTGTCTTTGGTTGGAGCTGAAGGTATCAGAAACTTGGGAAGAAAGGTTTCTCAAACAGGAGGAATAGCGTTCGGAAGTAAACATCTTTATTATGGAGCAATGGGTCTCAACGCCGTATACTACTGGGACACAGAAAAAGACATGGCT
>JADZMA010002413.1:0-12131 GCA_020796225.1 Arion vulgaris
GATCAAACATATCCAAAATTTTATTAAAATGGTCATAAAAAACAAAACAAAAAGAAAAAATTCCCCCTCCCCGCTCTTTTCTCCAGGTATGTCAGGCCTTCCCCCACTCTTCTTTTTCCCCGGGTTTTAAAACCCGTGCCTGTCTTACAATGCTTCCAGTGGTCTTCTCAATGTTTTTGTCCTATCATCGCCAGTAAATTTTTGTTTTTTTGGGGGGGCCCCATTGTTTCCCCTCTATTTAATTTAAACATAAACCATTATCTTGCGTTTGGGTCGTTGTTTCGATGGGTCTGTCGCTGGACCTTTTGGAGATATTGCGAAGGAAACGGGGCTTTTTGGACATGTCCAGTGCAATGAAGATAATTTCAAACTGGGAAAATTTTTTTCGTTTTTCTCTCTCTCTCTCTCCGATCCGCCCAGACCGATGTCCCAATCTCCCCATAAATTCTATTCATGTGGGAAAACATTCATGTAGCCTTTGCATTGGTGTGTTTTTTCCTCCATCTTTAAACCATTTGGAACTCTGGTGCTTATCCTTCCCGCGCTGTGTACGGTTTCAGCTAGGTTTTCGTTTTCTCCGTTCTGTAACCATCTGTTTTTTTTATTTTGGGGTAGCCCAGCTCCACCTCAAAATTCCTTAGTCGCCTCTTATTACATGCGTGGCGGGGCGGTGGTTCTATTCTTTACACACCAATTTGGGCTCCGGGAACCACTCCGGGGGTTTTGATTCAGGGCCCCGACTCTTTTCGGCGAATTTTTTTTACCCTTTTTTCCATTTAAAATTTTTTTTAAAAAGATATTTTTTTTCTTGTTGAAAGGAAAGCTTTGGGTTTTAAGTCGTGGAAAATTTTCATGATTAAAAGGTAAATTAAAATGGTAGGGTATAAAACTCTAATTTTTATCCCAGAATCAAAATTTCAAAGGGGATAGTATAAGTATGGACTTCACAATTAAAAAAACTTAATTAATTAATTATCCAAATTTGCTATCAATATGGCCGAAAAGTTTCATAAATTTTAGATCTTTTTAAAATTACTTTAAATAAAAGGGGTTTTATTGCTGGTTTTAGTGAAACTTTTCATATTGATTCATTATATGTAGATTGATGGCCTGAAGTAAATATTGGGCATGGGGAAAAAAGGTTTTTAAAAAGAATTTAAAAAAATCAGGGCCACCCCATTTGTGCCTCATTATAAAATTAAAGGGTTAAAAACCCTAACTATAATTCAATTTGTCCATTCTAGGAAAGCCTTCCCAAAAACTTATGACAGATGGTTTTTTCAAAAAATTTAAAACAGAAATTTAATGCCCAAGTTATCTTATTTTTAAAAATCACCACTTGAATTAAAAAAAAATTCTGAAAAAAAAGAAAAAAATAAAAATTTCACCCCATTTTTGATTGGGTGACCTCCATTGAATAAAATTCCCCCTTCTATTGCTGTAGTCTCTATAATCCCTTTCCTAAAAAAAGGGGTAAACCCCTTTCCTTTTTTTACGTCACACTTTTGTTTTCTTTCCCAAAAACTTAAATTTTCTTTGGGAAACAGACATTCTCAGGGGTTTCACTATTGACAACGGGGGCATACATTTTTTTTATCTCTGGGTTATCTGATTTAGTTTCCCGTTTCCCCAAAACTTACCCTTACCAGTTTTTCTTTTTTTTCTTGTTTCCCATTATAAACAAAAAAAATGTTATTTAAACCCCTATCCCTTATAATAAACACGTATATAGTATCAAAAAGATATGATATTGGGAAAATACACAATGTTAGTAGAAATTTTTAAAAGATATCTAGTCGAAAACTTTTGAATGTTCTGAAATCACAAAAGGGGACTTGTTTAGCACAGTGTTTTGGACTTTTTTTTGAAACAATTTTAATTTAAATTTTGCAGTTTTTAAAATTGGAAGTTATTTCCGAAGGTATTCACAAGTAACCAAATGTAAACATTGGTTTTCTATGCAAGTCCCTCAAAGGGGGTTGTATGAGAAACACTGATTCCCCCAAAAACCCCGAGTACATATATGCTTTTTATTATTTGATATCTGGGATATGTCACAGATGAATTAGAGCAAGGAAAAAAAAAAAAATGTTGGTATAAAAAAAAATTTTTTCCATGTTTTATTCTATTAAAAATTTTAATTTCTTATTTAATACCCAAAAAAGTTGCGGTTTTTTTAACCACCATTTTTGGTTTTTGTTGAAACAGATATTTTATATCTTTTTTTCAGATAATGTATAGATAATGTATAGTTTTTCTCCTTTTTCTTTCATCGTCTTTGTGTGTGTTTTTTTTCCCCCGAATTTTTTATTCTTTTTCTTTTTTTTTCGGTTTTTTCTTTATTTGTCTTCCTTATCTTTGTTCTTTTGTTTTTGTCTTTTTTGAAAAAAGGGAAATATGAATATAAGTCTGGTAAGGGTTTTTTGTCTGATTCTATAAGAAGTCTTGGGGGTTTTTCCTTCCCCTTTGTATAATAATAATAATCCCCAAAGCCCCCTTTACATAGGGCCCGCAAGTAATTTCTCCATACCCTCTATCCTAGGCAACTCATTCCCTTTTCTCCTGGAATTGAACTAAAATTTTTTTCCCCCTTCTCAGCAAAAGTTCAGTTCAGGGTCTCCTTTTCATCCTCTTTTTGAACCATTCCCTCCCCCCTTAATGCTTGCTTTGATATTCGTTGATCATTTCGTCAACATATCTCCATCTTTTTCTTATAATCTTTTGATCCTTTGCTTAAAAGGGCTTTTTTGGGAAAAATCCCTTATTTGTTTTTTTGACCAAAAAAATTCGATATTTTGTTTTTTAAAATTTTGCCATTATTACAGTTTTCCAATCTTCATTTTTATTGATATTTCATATGTTTTTAACATGGCATTTTTACAAATTACCGGGAAAACTGTAAAAAAATTAAAAAAAACTAACATTTCTTTCAAAAACTAAAAGAACTAACTAACCTTTGGAAAAGGGTTTTGGGATAAGGAAAAATCAAGTATTTAAAAGCCTGTGTTTTCCTTAAAATGGTTTTTGAGACATGGACCATTGACAACATATGGTTGTGAACTAGTCCATTGACAAAGCCCCGGGAAGATTATTAATTCCTTTGAATTAAATGCCACAGAAAATTTCTTCCCAATATCATGGACAGAGAAAGGAACAAATGTTTCTTTAACAACCCAGATATTAAAAAAGAGTTGGGCTTTTTAAAGGCATAACATCTTGGGGAAACTTTTAAAAATTGTGGGCACATCAAACGGCTGTGTGCCCCGGGGAAAAAAATTTTTGGAAGGAATGGTGCCTGGGAAGAATGGGAAAAAGACCTAGAAGATGGATAGGTGCAAGAAAGTCATTTTAAATCGATAATTTATTGCTGCTGACGCCGGGCATCTTGCACATAATATAGGGGTTTTCAGGACTGCTGTCATAGGGCCAAAATTCCGGAAGGGGCAAAACTGCTTTGATGATGATGAACTGATAAGACCGGCTGCTGTTATGCGGGGCCTTTTTTTTTAAACCCGTTGGGCTGCTGCTATTTTTAACAAAGGGGACAGTAATGACTGCCCGACAACATTTCACTGGTTGCACAACTCAGACAGTAGAGTGTATAGAAAGCAATTGTCTGGACTGAAGTGTTTAAATGCTTCCTTCCCTTTTTTCTTTCTTTCTTTTTTTAACGTTTTCAGACATCGACTTGTTCTTCTAAAATGAAGTTGGGCCCGCCGGGGTCCATAACCCTCTCCAAAAGGGTTTTTCTTGGTTTACATCGACATCTTCTAAAGTAGATAGTGGCCAGCCGGGTCCCTATACATCTCCCTATAGTTTTCTTTTACTGACATGGACTTATATACCCTAAAGTAGTTGGCGGGAAAAACGTAATTTAAAAAAAGTACTGTGGTTTTTCAAAATACAAAACAATAAATTAAAAACAACGTTTCGACCAAAAAGGCCTTTTTCAAACAAACGTACAAAAAAAGTGACTAATGGCACAGAGCACTTTCATATTTACTTTGACAAAGATTCACCGGGTAACCAAAAAGTTTTTCCCGGCTGCCAGCGTGTTCGTAGCGCGTTGGACTGCAGGTGACTGGGCCCCCTGTGTTGTGTTCCCAAATTCCCAGGGGTGGCAGAAAAATCACAAGGGTTTCCCCCGATTCACGATGTTTTTGGGACTGAACCCCAAAGTTACGATGTCCATGGCACCGAGCCCAAAAAAAGGGGCTGAAAGCTCAAGTGCTTCTGGATCGGAAAGGGAAAAAAAACAACAACCGTTTTTTTAAACCCTTGTAATATCTTTGTCGTCTGGCTCAAAAAGTAGTGGCTCGTCCCCCAAACCCAAGCGTATTTTGGGTCCCAAAACCCCGGGGGGAAATTTGGAAGCAATTCGTTTCCTTGGTTTTTTGAAAGGTAAAAATAGAGCTCACCTTCAGAAAGCTGGCAAATACTGAACGTATAAGTGGTGCCTAAAAATCAACGACTCGTTTACTGGCTGATGACTGTCCTGTAGGATTAAACCCCGATTTTCATTTCAATATCTTTGTAAATCTTTTGTAGTGTTCTGTGATATCAGTCACTTTCGTTGTATCCTTTGCTTGATAAAAGGCCCCTTTTATAAAGAAATTTTTTTCCCAGTGGTTACCGGGGGCCAAATTTAGAGTGTAAGGAATAAACAATTTCCTGCCGCCCCCTTTTGTGAGGCAACTAAGGAGGGTTTTGGGTGAAATCAGATGCCCCTGTCCTAAACGTGTAAAATCTTGCTTTAGTGGCCTCCCAAACCCAAAATTTTAACGTATAAAGTTCTTGGGAAAGGTCAAACATATCACAAAGTGTGATTAAAATTGGTCATAAAAACAAACGCAAGAAGAAGAAAAAGGAAAATTTTTGGGGTTTCCCCTCTGGGCTAGTTGGGCCCTTTTGTTCCGGGGGCACCCATGAACCCCCCAGCCCAAAAGGTTTTAAAAATTGAAGTAAAAACACTTATAGAAAATTTTGAAAATCGTCTAAAAAACGAAGAACGGCTTCTTTCACTGGGGTCATCATGTGGGGGTGACATGTCCCATGTGGTGCGGTTTCAATTTCGTGGGGTGGCAAAAAACTAAGGGTTTTCCAGATTTCGGTGTTAGTGGCACCCAGGCCCGGGTTTTTGATGTCCATAGCACCGAACCGAAGGGGTTTTGATGTCCATGGGGGACCAACCGGGGGGATGATGTCCATGGCACCGGGGCCCAAAGGTTATGATGTCCCTGGCCCGAACCGGGATGATGTCCATGGCACCGAGCGAAAAACTGAAAGCTCAAGTGTTTCTGGATCGAAAAAAAAAAATGTGGCTCCGTCCGTTTGCCCCGAAACATCAAAAACGCCCAAAATTTTTGCCAAAAACGCAAAGGGGGTTTTTACCCTGCAACAACCATAAGGGGTCCCCCGGGGAAAAAAACCCCATCTGAACTGACCGGCGTGATCAGGTTCGAACTCAGAAACCTTAGAAAGCAAATCAAACGTCCTAACGCTTTTCCCGGGGTTGCCCGGGGCTCGCAAAGGGAAGCAAAAAATAGGGAAATTGACCTACCGGGTATCGTGAAGGGGGAGGCCAAGGGAAAAAGTTGTGGGGTTTTAAAAGCGTCGCAGAAATGGAAGTGCTGGGCCCCGGTTTGGCGCATAACTTTGGGACAACTTGAATCGCTCTTAGGCTTGGATCACCTTTCAAATTACAAATATTAATTAACAAGTGGTCGATATGGATCTTTCGAAGAAAAAAATAACTCTTTGCCTTTGCCAAGAGACCCTCTGAATATTTGTTTTCCCTTTAAATTTTTGCTTCATGAATGGCGTAAAAATGATACTCACAGAACCCGGGGTGTTAAATGGCTTGCCGTATTGTGGGGTTAATGTCGTTCTGGTTTTTCAGGTGGTTGTTTAACGTTCTGGCCCTCATCAAGTATTTAATCATTCCCAATACAGAGAAACAATCAACGTAGTTGTTCGGGCTGATGGGGAAAACCGGAACTGAAGGTCAGTGTCACCTTACTTCAACTACAAGAAAAAGCCCCCCAAGCTAAGTGGGTTTAAACCTTTGTCTTGGTCATGGGTTGGAATCCCCCCGTTCTGTTACCGGGGGCATTTTTTCCAGAACTCCTAAGGTTTTTGCAAAAGTTACGGGTTCGTTCTTTGTGCATTTCTCTCGGCCAAAAGGGGGGTCGTTTCTGCGGAGAGGGGCCGAACCGTATGGGTAAAAACCGGGGGAATAAAGTCAATCCTTCGGCTTTGGGGTATGAACCTTGCCTAGAGTAGTTGATAGTAGCTCGGCCTGGTGCTGTGGACGCCTCATAGCTCGGGGTTCCCAACCCCACTGGCGGCTTTATTCAGGGCCCTTTGGGCTTACTAGGACGATAACGTGGTACCTCTGAAGTCGGGAAAATCTGCCTGTATGGCGAGGGGAAAACTAATTGAAATAAAATTGGGCCCCGGCTGCCAGTGGAAAGTAATTTTAAAAGTGCCCCTGCTGCCAGTGTAAGAAATTGGAAAAACATTTTCCCCAAAAAACAGTTTGAGTAAAATTCTCTGAGTTGGCGGACGAAAAAAAAACCAAAAAAAAAAAATGTTTTGAACCGCTTTTATGTTTCCCAGATTTAGGGGTGGGAGGTGAAAAGGGGCGGGTTTCCCCCTTTCCTGTGGAATATAGAATGGGGACTGAGCCCCAACGTGCTTGTTCCCATATGATGGGGAACGTTCTATGATGCCCCGTCCGTCCTCATACAGCTATTGATTAATTGTTGATTAATTGATTGATAGGACCCTTTATCATTGCACTTCGGTAAATTTGTAATGGGTCCCATGTCTTTCTTACACAGGAAGATCTTGTGCAGTGCACGAACCCCTAGCACCAACGAGGGGGGATGTAATTTTTAAGATGGTGAAGATTTTGTGTATGAATTTTATTTTTTTATTGGTTTTGGTTACTAAACTGACGTCATTGCACTCCGGGGAGACCCCAAAGGGGCTCAGTCTCCCCCCAAAAGATATCGAAGAGTATGCAACTGATGGTTCCTGTGGCTCCTTTTATTTTATTTTTTTAATCTTTTTCCCAATTTAATTGTTCCCCCGGCGGGGCCTTTTTTCTCTTCTCAATTTTGAACTTCCCCTTGGGTTTTTACGTACTAAAAAAAGTTATTCCTTCTAATAGTCATGGCTCGGCAAAAACATAGGGATCTCTGGGAAAAAAAAGTCCCTTTACCAGAACGGCGCGGTCCGGATTAGGGCCCACGACCGAAAGCCAAAATGAAAATCCCTTTTACTGAACATCCCCGGGGGTACTCCAATCCTCACTTACTGGTTTTACAACAAACCCTTATCTATCACCTCTTTTCTTTTAATAATGGTCTTCTCCAATGATGCAATAGTTCATTTTTAAATCTTCATTCGTTTTTTCGGGGTTTTTGGCCGAAAACTTTCAACCCTTCTTCTTGAAGATAAAACAAAAAATGTCTCCAGCTTGCGTATGATGTTGTGGGGTATTTTTTGGGCCTTTTTTTTTTCCCCTTCCAGCATTTCTTTTTTTAAGTTAAGGGGGGGGGGTGTGATCTTGTGTTTTCTTGTCTTAGGACCCTTTTAAGGGTGATATTCATTTTTTTAAATTTTTCTTTTCCTCCTCCATCTTTACCTTTTTCTATTATGTAATAAAATTTTTTGACCTCATCATCATCAGGTTGGGAACCCACATCGAAGGTTGGGTCCCAAAGAATCTCAGCATTCTCTTCTTTTTTCCTTTGGTGTTGCACACTGCCAGACTGTAACCTGTCCATTTTTTAAAAAAATTTCCCCCCCCCTCTCAAATCTTCCCCCTTGCTCTTCCCCCCCCAGCTTTTCTCTCTAGTAAAAGTTTTTTCATGGTGTCAAAAGTCTTTTTTTGTGTCCAAAAAACTTTTCTTGTCGAAATTTTTTTTCCCCGTAATAATTGTTTCTTCCTTTCTAGTTTTTAAACCCCTTTTTTTTTCTTTTTTCTGTCCATGAAAAACTTTTCTTTATATATTCCCATTTAAATCCAAAAATTCTTCTTCTTTGTTTTCATTTCCATTTTCCGGGCATACATTAATATAGGATATATATATATAACATGACACTTCTTCTGTAAATTGCATAGTATGTTTTGCCAATTAAAATTAAAGATGGTTGTTAAAAGTCACACTGGTTGGGGGAGAACAATAATGGAAGGCTGGTTCGTGAAATTAAAAGACGGGGCGATTAAAACGATGGTGGAAATAGGACCAAAAAAACCCGGGTTTTGCCCAGCGTGGTTTTGAGCGCGTTGGACTACGGGTGACTATCCCCTTGTGTGCGGGTTCAATTCCCCGGGATGGCAGAAAAAGCCACAGATTTAGTTTACGGTGTTCGTGGCACCGGGCCCCAAAAATTTTGTGTCCCGGGACCGAGCCGAAAAAGGGTGGAAATTTGGATCGGGGAAAAAAAAAACCTTGAAACGGCGCTGGAAGGAAAGGGGAGAGGGCATCAGAGATCGGGGTTTTTCAAACGGACTGTAAAGAAAGAAACGATAATCCGCAATGGACCCGCCCATTAAAATAAAACAGCCGGCGTAATGTTTACATCATCACCCATCTGTGCCGGTGGGTTTAAAAAAATACAGGCCCAAAATTTTTTATTCCCTAATACCATGGTTTAAAAATGGTTCCTTTCTTTGGGATAGCCGGGGCCAACAAAAAATAAGACATTATAGTGCTTGTTTTGTGACACTTCTCTACAACCCCCCCCCTCTCTCTCTTTTTCTCTCTCTCTTTTATTATATGTACCCGATCTCATTTAAAAGGGGGATTTGGGTGAAATTTTTTTTTCCCATCCAGAAGCCCCCCGAGCTTTTTGGGTCTTCGGCTCGGGGCCCTTACATCGTAACCCTTGGTTCCCGGGGCCCCGAACACCGGAAATCCCGGGGGAAACTGTGACTTTTTTTGTCCCCCGGGTCGAACCCCCACCGAATTAAACCCCCTACGTGCTGGACAGACGGGCACCTTTAAAAAAAAGCCCTCGTAGAAATCGGATTTTGGCCCACTTGTGGGGGGCCCTAACTCCCCCAAAACCCAAACGCTCTTAAAGGGTCAAATCCCAAAAAGATTACAAAAATGGTTTTTTAAAAAATGGTCGTATAAACGCTGGAAGAAAAAAGAAAAAACACATTCCCCAAAAAAAAATGTCAGAATCTCCAAAAAATTTTTGGACTCTCGTCTGTTTAGGGAGTTGCCCCTGCCGCCGGATTTCCCCGTATAAAAGATTTTTAGCACACATGGTTTTTTCGAAAATGAAAATTTATGGTCCCATCAATCAAAAACCCATTTAGTTTCAAACTGCCCCGGGTTTTCCAGGTGTATCAACAGTAGCAATCCGTGTCTTGAACAAATGGCTGCGCTATCAAATACCGTGTTTGAGTGAGCATTGATCGAAGTGAAAGCAATGAGCCGACTCTGTCAGCTTAACGAACTTAACTGTCGACACCAACTTGGTAGATTCGCTCACCAAGTTTGATCAATAAATGGCTGGTGAATCTGGCAAGTTAGTGGCTGGCTATACCAGTGGTTCTCAAAGGGTTGGTTGGAGACGGGGGTTCTGTGGCGTAGAGGGGGGGGGCTCGTCCCCGTTCTAAAGGTACTGGGTTCGCCCCCTCGTGGGGCCATTGGTATTTCCGAGATCCTGATTTCAGTGTGGTGAGATATAGTTCCTAATCCTATCGGAGGCGGACGATAAAACTGGTCCCCTGTTAAGTTAAACCGTAAAAGAACCATTGTCAGTTAAAAATCGAAAGAGCAGGCTGAAAGCCTGTCGGCAAATTCATTAATGAATTAATAAATAAAATTTCTACAAAATATTTTCACTATATTCTAAATGACCTTGGGGACCCTTCCCTGGTTTTAGTTTGTGCACTGGCTGATATCTTCATTGTGTAGAGAGAGACATCTTACTCACCGAAGTCAATGATGATAGCCCTATCAATCAATCATTCTCAAAGGGTGTGCCCAGGCGCACCAGTGTTTTAGTGACATTCCGCCCCCAGGAAATTCCAGATCAGGGGTCGGCAACGAGGTGCCAGCGGGAACCAGGGTAAAAAAATCGCAAAGACACATCAAGCCCATGCTTCTAAGTCAGTTGTAGCATGTCCCTACGGAACGTCGCTTTCATCAAAGCCCGCCTAAAAACTCTTGCAATTCTCCCACATATTCCAGCTTCATGTTCAAGGTTTCCATGATGCCCTGCAGACACCTTCGTCTTGGTCGGTCCCTGCCTCGTACTCCATGAACCATGCCTTCCATTACCGTTCTCTCCAAACCACTGTGACGTTTAACGTGGCCAACATATTTCATCTTCCAGGACATGATATTATTTATGACTCAATGCTCCTTGATATGCAGGTCTTGTAGGATGTTTTTCTCTCTGGTCAGGATGTTCTAGAACTTGCCCATGCTTCTATAGGCAGCAATTACATGATGAATCTTCTTCTTTTTTTGCGTTCGTTCTTTGAGCAATTTAATCACTGCGATATGTTTGATCTTTGTCAAGAACGTGTATACGTTGCACATTAGTTTGAGGCCCTAAACGTATGATTTTACAGTTTGAACACATGCATCCGATTTCAATCAAAAAATTATGAATAAAGATACAATAATTTTCAATTATTTCGGCATTTTTGCTTTTTGTATTTTTATTACGCTTTTGTGATTTATACGCCTATGATTTTGTAGTTTAGTGTGCCCCCAAATCTAAAAAGTTTGAGAATCCCGGACTATACTAACGGATAAAGATCAGTAGCGTGTGCTCGGTGCGCGTGTACTACCTGTGCTAGTACGCTTGTTTTTTTACGTAGTACGTTCATTTTCAGCGTATTCGAAACGGAGCCGTTACCAAGAAGCAAAAATATTATTGCTAAATCCAGTACCCCATTGCTTGTTAGTCTTACCTCGCGCTGTGTACGTAGATTACGTGGAGTAATTACGTGTTTATACTCAACGCTCGTGCGTTTGCACAATTATTTATAGTGTGATCAGCTATCAGTTTAGTTCAGTTAAAATGGGCGAGTGGTCGGACATCTGTACGTGCGATGTAGTTGATATAAGAAACTGTATTACTGTTTCATAGTTGATGTCAGCACACGATATGACGATGGATATCATGAGAGATTGGTTCAATGATAAGTGATGGGGGACGTTTGACCGGTAGGGTGGGTTAGCGTCATCATCCTAAAATCGTCATCATATCATCACTATCATACCGTCATCATTATCATATTATTCATCATCACCGTCCTCTCATCGTCCTCATTATGCATCACCCGTCCTCTCATCATCATTATCGTCCTCATCATCATTACGTCCCCATCATCATCACCATCGTGTCCTTCATCATCCTCGTCATCATCGTCGTCCTCATCATCATCCCTCATCGTCTCCCTCGTCGTCGTCCTCATCATATCATCGTCCTCATCATCATCATCATCGTCATCATCGTCGTCCTTCATCATATCATCTCATCTATCGTCCTCATTCATCATCCTCGTCATTATCGTCGTCCTCATCATCATCATCCTCGTCATCATCGTCGTCCTCATCATCATCATCATCGTCCTCCTCATCATATTTCCTCATCATCATCTCGTCGTCCTCATCATCATCATCGTCATCATCGTCATCATCGTACTCATCATCATCGTCGTCCTCATCATCATCATCCTCTCATTATATCCCCGTCATCATCATCATCGTCCTCATCATCATTATTTCATCATCATTATCACCATCATCATCATCGTCGTCCTCATCATCATCACCATCGTCGTCCTCATCATCATCATTGTCCTCATCATCACCATCATCATTGTCCTCATCATCATCGTTCCATCATCCTCCTCCCTCATCATCATGTGTCAGTCAAGGACTATATATGAGTCCCACAAACGCATGTCTCTAGTACTAACTACCAGCTTATATGTTGATATTTCTCCATGCCATGAAGTAAGACTGTCTATAATTTAAAATGCCGAACATATCTGTACGCTCGATGTAGTTGATATAATGAATGTAATAGTACTGTTTCATAGTTGATTTAAGCGCAAGATATCATGATTGGTCCAATGATAAATGGAA
>JADZMA010002414.1:0-12130 GCA_020796225.1 Arion vulgaris
CATCTTTTGCCCCCGGGGCAGACCCATAGGTGCTCAGTCTCCCCAACAGATATCGAAGAGTATGCATACTGATGGTTCCTGTGGCTCGCTGATTAAACACACCTCTCGCTCTGCCTCTCAGGCATCCAATTCGACTTGAACAACGGGTAACTCCAAACTGTCTAAATCGCTGGATCGATTCAACATCGATTTTAGTGTCCTCATCCAACAGACAGTCGCAAGAGACCGAAGAATATCCCCCTATCCATCTTCAACTCCCCAATAATCGATGCTGTTGATGCAAGCCTGTCTGCTCTCTCATTACCGTAAACACCCGCATGCCCAGGACAATATATCCCACGTAAGCCGCTGGAGGTTAGAAACTTCTATAGCAGACATCCACTCATATCGAAACCTGCCCTTCTGGATCTTGTGACTCAGACTGAGAGTCAGATACAACAACTGCCCCAGTAAATGAAGTCCCAGAGATCCAATGGAGGGCAGCAGTAACGCCTCAACCTCCATCCTCAACCTCCATCCTCATACTAGAAGTAGTTGTCCTGTATGCCCCACTTCGCTCTGCAACAACCCTACCATGTGCATTAGCCAAGAAACCCCAGCCGGACTTCTCACCACGTTGAACATCGGTATATACAACAACATCATCATCCATTGCATTATCTTCTATCAGCTGCTTAACCGCGAGATCAGCCTTCATGTTGCCCAAATCTCTACATTCTCTACCAAGAGTAATGATAACGTTGAGATAGTTGGTCATGCTACCATCTGTTGGGATCCATTCTTCCCCTTTGGTAGGGTCGCAACCGTAGTCACCTGGCCAATTGTTCTCTCAGCCTATGCCATCCACAACATGCCACGCTTGATTCTCGTGCTCTTAACATCATTAGTGTTCTTGTGTAGTGGATGTCTCTTATCCACAGTAACCCGCATATGTGCCTTGGTTTGGGCGATTGCATGACGGGAGCGTAGTGACAGAAGGCCAAGCATATATCTCATCTTCACAATGGGGATATTTCTAGTGCAGCCCAGGACTATACGCATACCTTCATTCTGAACCCGCTTGAGTTGTTCACATTGTGATCTTGATATCGTAAGAATTCCAAGTCCGTAATTTACCACTGACATAACCAGTCATCGAACAAAAGGGCAAGTAGTCTCTGCTCAAGGTGTGCGCCACCATAACTTTGAGAGCCGCAAGACCACGCTTGCACCGTTGTATCGTCTGTTCAATATGGTGTTTGAAAGATAGACTACGATCAAAGGTTATTCCAAGATAGCGCAGCCTGTCTCTGCGCTCGATGGTATGTTCATCAAAGATTACACGGGTAGGTCAGCCTTGACTATGGGGATTATTCAACGAGCACCACAACATATACGCTTTTTCAGGATTGACCTGAGAGCGAGACTCTACACCAACCCGAGATATGGTACGCAATGTTTTCTGAATGTCATCAACCATCTCTCGTCTATCTGACCCAGTCCTATATATTAAGATATCATATGCAAATGTCAATGTCCGACCCAACCCGGGTTGGCTGAATTTAGCTACATTTGCTGTGTAAATATTAAACAACACGGGTGATAGAGGAGAACCCTGGGGTAATTCCAGGCATAAACGTGCAGGATCCGATGTCCATGTTCCTAAACATAGTGCAACGGTTCTCTCCATTAAAGAAGCAGCTATCCAGTTTACCAGCCAAGGATTAACTGCATTAATAACAGTCTTGTCCAGCTGTTTGATGTGTTGATATTGGACACCATTAGGCCCTGCATCGGTGCTGTGGCTTGCCTTGAGTGCATTAACAACATCCTCCTTTTTTATTAAGTCAATGTAAGGTTCTCCAGAGCTAGTAATATCACGAAGAGCACATGATATTATGGCGGTCAGTTTTATCACCTTTTTCTGTCTGTTCAACAAACGAAGGAACCCCTGCCCCTTTTCTGCATCTGTTGTCAAGACGGCTCCTGACGAGTCATGTAAAGTAGGAAAAGACTGGCTGGTATTCCTCCTGTTCATTTTGCGATGAAACTGCCAGAATTGATATAGAGACTTGTTGCCACAGACTTGTGTTATGAACGTCTCCCATAACTCACTCTTTGCCTCACTAGCCAATACTTTGAAATCTCCAGTGGCTTTGTGGCGAATAGCAGACTTTTCAGCCACATCACACATATTTCTAGGTTGCTTCTTTCGTGCTCTCTGCCATGACTTTGTAGCAGCCTCTTTTTCCAGCCATGCTTTTTCAACATTTTCATTCCACCAAGATGGTTGCAGGAAAGGAGTCCTGGCAGTCTTCTTTCTGGCAGTCTGCCGCAGTATACGTAATGGGTTTTCAAAACTATTATCATTCATGAAAAATCTCTTCACTTCTATTTCTAGTAAAAGCCACGATGATATGCGTATTTTATCATTTACACTTCACTTTTAAGTAATTTCTGGTTAACCCTTTTAGTACGGGATGAATTTTGTCATTTAGCCAAAAACACGGAGCATTATTTCAGTAAATGTGGGTGTGTTTTTGTTATTTGTTTTAGACACCTTTCTGTAGTTTTGACAAACATGTAATATATATATTTATAGGAAGGGTATATATTGAGGTACATTACTGACCAAAAAAATGTTTAAAATTGACATATGCAAATTAGCTCATTTGGATATCTAAAAATAGCAAAGACAATACATGTAATTACAACTTCAAGGTAAGATACATACAACCAAATACAGTTATATATGTTATTTCATATCTTTTTTATTGTGCCTTGACCTTTTTACAATGATATTTGTCAAAACAATAGTGGTGTACACCTCTTTCACATGCAGAATACATGTTTCTGCTTCGGTTCCTTCCTCCTCTTAGAGCTACCAAACTAAATAGTCTTTTCAGTTAGAAATATTGGTGGACTTCCAATTTTGAGCAATAGATCTCCTCTTGATGATGTTGCCATTGTTCTCAATGAACTGAGTGTCCAATATTATTGGTTCTTTGTACAAACAATGTCAATAAAAGAGTTAGAAACAGGTACAAATAACAGGTAGTCATAGAGTCTCTTCATGTGTTTTGGACCAGTCAGTTCACAGAATTGATGTAACACAGTCCAATAATTTTCAGGAGGGTATACCCTGCTCTAAACCACGTTTGAGCTGTTGTTATTTCATTGTTTCTATCTGTTCTATCACATTACTAAGTCTATTATATGCCTCCTGGCTAGAATCACTTAATTACAATGTTTCCTAAACGTCCAAATCACAGGTGGAATCATCAAAATCTGACATTTTTTAGACAGCTTAGGACATGGTAAAAACAAATTAACCAAAAATCACATGATGCTCCAATTTCACTAGCAAGCGGCCATTTGTAAACGTAATACAGCAATGAATAAGGGGAGAGCATTAGCGGTGTTTCGAGAGGGAAAGTTGTTACGGTGTTGTGGGAACAAAGATGGGGCTGATGATCGTCCATCCCGTGTTTTTGGCTATACAATCAATGGCCGACAATCGACCGAATTCGTGTTATAAAGGTTAATATGAAAGTAAAATAGGAATGGACAGTAATGGAAAAGCAACAAAATAGTACACATCATTCAAGTGATGTTTCGGCCATGCGATAAGCCATTTTGTGCATTCAAGTGATGTTTCATATGCAATCAGTTAATGATGTGCTCATTATGTGTTTAAAAGGTGGGATCCATATCTTTAAAATTGAACTTTTAATGATTTTTTTCACCAACAGCGCCAAGGTTTTGATAGAACTGCCCCCTGAAATTAAAATGTCAAACTAATAGAAAAGATGACTTAGTTGCATGCATAGGATGATGCTAAGGATAAAAAAAAAGGACATCAACACTAACCCTTTAGATTTGGACTGATAAATGAACACATCGCTGAAGTATCCATAAAAATTAAAGCCTGAATTGACAAAGTGTCAATTTCACTCAAAAATATAGCTAGTGTAGAAAAAAAAGTTGTAGTACTCACAGATGCATAGTTGCTAATCTTATGTAACATCTTCTCAGAGATACTTCTTACAACAGGGAATATTGCTGCTTTCACAATTTATTAAAATTATATGTTAGGAACTTGATACTGAAGTTTTGTGAATGGTAAAGTACGCAGTAAATTCACGTTGCTTCAGTTATCTCAAATCAGATTGACAGGCCATGTCTTTCATATGCCTATTGATCAAGTCTCAAAGAAACAGATGTATAGTGAACTTAGTAAAGTAAAATGGACAGTTAAGACAGTAAAACATTTTAACTCTTTCCACGCCGAGTTATTTCCTCAATTTTTAAAGTTAATTCAAGGAGGTTTAAATAAAAAAGATCCCAACTACTTGTCAATAAATAAACAATATATATTATCATATACTAAATTAACTCTGCCAATGCCGGTTCCAAGTCCAAATGAAAAAGGAGGAGGACTTGTGCGTGAGGCCAGCTACCTCATCACAAGAAATTGAAAGAGCTACAGAAACTTGCAAGAAAGGACTTTGCGGAAGTCAGCAACCCGATCAGACATTACTTGGCTCAAAAACACACTAAAATTGGATTTTGGAATGTGAGAACGATGGCCACCTCAAAATCAGCCCAAATTGCAGAAGAAATGAAGAGATACGAGCTGGACATACTGGGGTTAAGTGAGGTGAGATGGCTTGGAACAGATAAAAGAGTAGTTAGTGGATTAACTTTCATATATTCAGGGAGAGAAGATGGTAAACATTTTGAAGGAGTGGGTATAATGATGACACCTAGAGTAGCAAAGAACATGTTAGAATGGGAACCCATCTCGAGTCGGATAATTAGAGCCCGTTTCAGTACCAGGCATGTCAATATGACAATACTGCAGTGTTATGCACCAACAAACGAGGCTGACGATGATAAGAAAGACACATTTTATGAGCAACTACAAAATCAAATTAACAAGACCCAAAAACATGACCTGTTAGTAGTAATGGGGACTTTAATGCCAAGGTTGGAAGTGATAATGTAGGGTAGAGAGAGCTATAGGAAAACAAGGAATAAACACAATGAATGAGAATGGAGAAAGACTGGGGAGTTATGTATGCTGTCAAACTTAGTAATTGGAGGTACCATCTTTGCACATAATGAAATTCATAAACTTACTTGGCACTCACCAGATGGAGTGACCAGGAATCAGATTGACCATATGTGCATAAATACACAATTTAGAACATAATTACTGGATGTCTGTGCATACAGAGGTCCAGATGTAGGAAGTGATCATAATTTATGCATAGGTAAATTGAAACTGAAATTTAAAATTCACCATACTAAAAAGAACAACTGCAAATAGAGTCAAAGGCTACAAAATAATGAGGTAAAAGAGGAATATCAGCTCGAACTTAAGAATAGATTCGAGTTACTCAATGGTGAAAATGAACAGAACATTGAAGAGAAATGGACTAAGATAAAGGACACACTATTGGGGGCAGCAAATAGTAGCGAGGATTAATTCTTAACCGTTAGTGGGTTTTAAGGTTTTTTGCTATTTTTGAAGGCCTGCTCTATTACTAGAAGCCATATATGCTCCATGAATTGAACATAGGCATGTTATATATGGTTAGAAAGCTAATTGAATGTACTATCCAGATATGTGATTTTAATATCAGTGTCATGTAATATGTGATATCAGTGACCTAATTTTGGTGATGCTAACAATAGATTTTAAAACAAATTTCAAATAATTATACAGTCACAAAGAAGGAAAAATAAGTATGAAATATATCATGAAAACTATTAATACAGTCTCTTAGTACCTTCCATATTTACACACAATATATCCAAACATGAAGTTGTTTGGACAATAAATAAGGCAGTAATTAGAAAATTTGTAACTTCTAAATATTTCCTTATTTTGAAGACAACAATTAATAAATAATAAATAAACAAGAGAAAATGATGCAGAACTGGTCTAGTAAGCAGCCCATAAAGAACTAACACTTATATTCTTGATTATGACAGTAATCTGAGTCACTAGGTGCCATTTTTTAAACAAATGTGTGATTTTTGACAAGAGCAAGGGGAAAACTCGTTGCAGAGATTACCCAAAATGGGGCCCGTTCAGAAATGGGGTGTAATAAAGCATGTTCTTACCACTGAAGTCGGAGAAGGTTGCCTGAATGGCTAGGGACACCACACACGATTAGTCAGCTTTCACAGAAATCAGTCAGATACGCCATAAAACCCTGACTATGATGAATTCATAGGGGAGGCAGAAGAAGAAAGAAAACATGCTTTATTCAACGAGATTAGAATCTTAAAAATAAAAAATATATTTTTAACAATTTATTATTAATATCATATGTTTTCATTATGAAACATAAATTATATGCTTTAAATGCATAAATAACACACAAAAACGGTAGTTCGAGTCATGTAGCCATCTCATTTATAAAAGATTTTTTATTCCCCCAAAACGTTACAGGGTTAAAGCGAAAGACAGAAAACCCTGGATAATCGATGACACCTGGAAATGTATTTAAGAAAGAAGAAAGATGAAACTAGCGATATTTAATACTAAGGATGCAACAGATGAAATCAAAGCTAAAGAGGGAAAATAAAATAAAAGACAAGGAAGTGAAAAAAAGGCTAGAAAAGATAAAAGAGCATATGTCAATCGACTGGCTGAAGAAGGGAAAAGGCAGCTAAGACTGGAAACAGTAAAATGCTATACAACACACTAAAACAACTATTGGGAAATTCTTGATTGGGCCCAATCAAGAGTAAAAAATGGGAAAGTTCTAACATCAAAACCGAGCAGAAGAAAGATGGACAGAACATTTTGAAGAAATATTACATAGACCTGATCCACCAGTACTACTAAGTTTGCGAAGAGGCAAGAAACAGCTCCCCACCAATTACGAAGAAATGATAAGTGTAGCTGAGGTCAAGAGGCAATCGATTCCTTGATAAACAATAAGGCAGCGGGTGATGACAATACTGCAGAAATGCTCAAAGCAGCGATGATACACTATTAGCCAGGTGCAAGAACTATTTAATAAAGTATGGGAAGAAGAAACTGTCCCAGATCAATGGAAGAAGGGAATAATTGTTAAGATCCCCAAAAAGGTGACCCAAAATTTTAAAACTGGGGGGACCACATTATAAGTAATGACCAAGATTTTCTGCAAAATCATTTTTTAATAGAATCAAAGGACAGTGGACAAAACCCCTGAGAGAAGAACAAGCTGGTTTTAGAGGGGGAAAAGTTTTAGACCAAAAATTACCCTACGACTTTTTTTGGGGAGGAACATATTGAGAAGCAAAACCACTCATCTAAATCCTATCATTTTAAAAAACCCTTTTAAAGTCTACACAAATCTTTTGTGGAATATTCTAGATGCTAGGAATCCCGACAAAAATAATAAACATTATTAAAAGCCTCTTGATGGTTCACAGGTAGTTTACTGATGGTGGACACAGGCTGGTTTATGGTTGAAAAAGGGTTGGCGGGGTGTATTCTATCTCCCCAAATTTTTTGGGGGGGCCCTTGACTGGGTGATGGAAAAAGTTGAGGGGGGAAACTGGCATCGATTGGGGAGAAAAACAACTAGAAGATTTGGGTTTTGCAGATGATACCTTGTTTAAAACAAAAGTTGGGAAAAAAAGACAACTTTCACCAAACATCAAAATTGGGTGAATAAATGAAAAAAAAATATAATGAAGACACCTTTGGGAAGTAATGCAGATATCACATTGGAATCTAAGGAAAAAAATAACAGAGCAGTTCACCTATTTAGTAGAATTTTTATTGCACAGGAAATGTTAAAAAGAAATTATAAAAAGAATTGGCAAAGCAACATTATCTTTTAAAAGTCTAAAAAAAATATGGAACTGCAAGTTATATAGTATTAAAACTAAATTACGAATTTTCAATTCAAATGTTGTATCAATCCTAACATATGCCAAAGAGAGTTGGAAAATGACTAAAGATATAGAAAGCAAGTTGAATGCATTTGAAAATAGATGTCTGGAAAATAATGAATATAAAATGGAACAAATAAAAAGAAGTGATGAAATCAGAGACATGTCTGGTCAACCACTAGTGACAACTGTTATAAGAAAGAGAAGATGAAGATATGTTGGGCACACCTTGAGGAGAAATGATTAACGAATATCAAAACAGGCATTGAAGTGGGATGCAAAGGGTTCAAGAAAGAGAGGTCGACTTAAGGAGACCCTGAAACAAACTTTGCTGAGAGAGGCAGGAAAAATCGGTCTCAGTTCCATGGGGGAGATTGGGGCAGTGCCCAGGATAGAGCGGTATGGAGAAATTACTTGCAGGCCCTATGTAACGTATAACGGTACGAGGGGAATTATAATTATTATTATATACTAAAATGTACAAAAATGAAAAAAACTAATCAACCTAATAGAATAGCAAGTTAAAAAGAGTAGCAGAAAATAGTAGAAGTAAAACTAGAAAGACTTATAAGGGAAGCAACTCTATGGCGCGGGTTTGTGGCTAATGGCGTTCAACGGACTTCTGCTGTGGCGTAGGGGTGGCAAAAGCGGGGAAAGAGTTAAGGACCCTGAACGCAACTTTGATAAATTTAAATATTGACATTGTTTCTTGGGAGACATCATTTTTATCAATGAACTGTTTTGGTGAGTAGGAAATAGTGATTAATTGTGTTATATATGAAATTGATACAAATACCAAGGTAATGTTAAATACCCAACAAACTGATCGCAGTGTCAAGAATAACAATCTTTATGGTTAACAAAATAATAGAAACACATTTTTTGTTGAGGCATTGTTACTTCAGGCTGGTGTTGTGAACATATTTAAACTCTAGTTTAAGTCACATGATTAACAAATACTTGTACATGTTTAAATAAATGTAGTGTTAAACCCTATTTTACTACAATTTCAGTTAGCAAGGTGAGCTTTTCAAACAGTTCAAAAATTTTAGCCAAAATTGAAAGCACCCAGAAAAGTTGCTGAAGTACTGTTGGGCCAATATCTTTACAGATAGAAGTGATCCAGAAATAAAACCTGATTCTAAGTATCCGGGAAAGGCTATGGACTCTGCGCACGAACTGGTGGTCAAGATCTGTCAGAGCTGACCCTAGTACATCATCTTACTGGAAACGGCTTTCTCGACTAAGAAATATTCGAAATATGAGAGTAAAAAAGACTTAAAAATTGAGAGAAATACAAATTTTAGAGGTCAAAAGTTAAGATAATTGAATCACTTTGTGGGTTTTTTCCATTTCTAATCAGCAACAAAAATATGCCAAAAATTATTTTTTTGTTAATATAGTAATTAGCAGTGTATACACTTACGCATCCTTTCAATTCATTTTGATACTCAAGTACTGACTGATTCATGAAATATCACAATAAATGTAATTGGCATAAATTTGTTCAAAGTTGTACAAGAACATCTCTACTGCACTCATAATAGATGTTATTTCAGCAAAAGTAGTATTGTGTTCATTCATTCATTACAACTCATTCCTGAAATTGTTTTCAAAAGTAGTATTGATAAAGATGAGTGAACAATTATTTCTGCAAGTGAGTTGGTGATTTCTTAGTTCCCATTGTATATGAGCAATTTATTGTGCAGTAATTAAGAAAAGCACTGTTTATCATTTGTCAATTTCAATGTTATCTCAACCCTAACATATGCTAGCGGGAGTTGGAAAATGACTAAAAATATATAGAAAGTAAGCTGAATGCATTTGAAAATATATTGTGAAGCACAAAATGGTGCATGTTCAGGAGACATGATGAAATTTCTGGTCAACCATTAGTAATGACTGTTATAAAAAAGAGATGATGGCAATCTGTTAGCCATAATAAATAAGTGATCATATTTGTGTAGTGTTATTTTTGTTGTAATAAATGAAAAAATGTAAAACGTGTACACATTTTAGTTCAATTCATGAGTTTAAAATATTTGGTTTTATGTATTACAATATAGCTGCATTGCTCAGTGTGTTTTACTTGTACTTGCGAGGTGCCCGGTGGGTATTTCCTCATGAAAAGTGACAGTCCTGGTTGTTGATAGTCATTATCTTGGAACACACACATTCCCCCCGACCATATAGAATAATCTATCAAGGATATGATGTAATGATCGTGCGGACAGTTGTGTCGTCTTGTTCTCTGCAACATCCCCTTACACTGTCCTAGTTCTAATGACACATTGTCATGTAAAGATCATCTCTCTGTAGAGTAAGTGCCTTGGACTAGCAAAACCTCTCAAGACCGTCTGTGCATGGTGAAGAACCACATCCCCAGGGTGACCCCTGGAAACTGGGCTGCAATAGCTCCCATGCTAAACAGCGGATCTAGAGGAGCATACCTTGAAAAAACAAATCTACACCATAGTAGCAAGGTGTCGTCCCTCCTTCACATCTCTCCACCTTTACACCCCTCCTTCCCATCTTTCCCTACCACGGCACTCCTTTCCCAGAGAGTCAACTAGAGCTGCTTTAGACTAAGGGTGAGGTGACTCTACAGAGCAAGTCATTCAATAGGTGCAACTGATGTTGGTCTCACCTGTGCGTGGACATGTCTCAACCCCTTCAAGACTTGTCAGGTAGTACCCTGCTCAGAATTCTGCTCTTCAAACCTCCGATGGGGTCAAAGGCGCATGGAGACAAGGCCTGCGCCGAGATTAATGGAGCTGGCACTAATCTAGACCCTGCCCTCACCTCCTTGTGGTGACCCTGGAAACAGACAGCTGTTCCGGTCTGGCTAAGAGGGCAGGAGTCGAGGGAGCGCCACAGGTAGTAGTAGTAGTGCACGCACGGAAAGGCAATGCTAGTTCAAAATTGCTAAACAAAATGCACACATCTCCTGGCCGCTGTCCGTAGAAACAAAGCCCAAGTTTTGCAGAAATGTAAGAAAACAGCAGAGTACGAGACGTCAGTGAACAAATGAAAGCTCCCGGAGTAAATGACTGAACAAAGTTGCCACCTACGGGACAAGAGTCCGTAAGCACAAAAATGAACATGAAGGGATGAGAGGTGCATCCATAATGTAGAGAAGTGGGCCTACATGGGGCGAAACTCTGAACCCTGTGCACGAGTCAAGCTGCATGTCAGGGCAGTCCCGAGGTACGGCAACTGCTATGGCAAATGTGAACACAACGGTCATACCAAAATTAGCTGCTTCCCGGTCGATGGGAAAGGCTGCACGAAGGGATGAGAGGTGCATCCCGAATAGAAAAGAGGGCCCACATGGAGCGAAACTCGGAGCCCTGTGCATGAGTCAAGCTGCGTGTCAGGACAGTCTCGAGGCACGAAAAGTCTCGGCAAGTGTCTTTGTGAAAACACAGTAATGTATATCGTCGACATACGGGAATATTGCGGTAAACTCCGTATCAAAGGCTTAGTGCAGATACTGTACTGGTAAGGCTTGCCTAGTGCAAATCCTAAAGTTGCGTTTTAGTACCTAACGAAACTGCCCTTCCTGGGACAACTGTGCAAGGTACTGTTGCATACCAACTAACATCCCCGGAAAACTGGGGTGGGGATACCTAACGAGACTGTTCTCCTGGGACAAGCAGGCAAGGTACTGTGGCATTACAACTAACATCCCCGGAAGAAATGAGGAGGGTGATGCTGGCGAGCGCCGATTGAAACAACCCTCTAAAATACCTGCGCACAGTCCCAGCCCAGTGTTTCCCGGGGACAGGGAAAATGCAGGGTAAACACTTGCCAAGTGCTGACAAGCACCCTGAAACGCTGAGAATACTCTTACTCAGGAACAAACTCACCGTGGATAGAAAAGTAGGGCCGATAATGCAAAGGCTTGACTGGTACAAACCCAAGCAGTGCAAAGGGCAATACTTTTCGGACACCGATCATCCTGCACAGAGTAAGATGACGTCCAAACACCATGGCTCAGATCGTATACAGGCTAAGCATACCGCCAACATATGATCGTTTGTTTGATAAAACACATGCGCTTCCAATGACTGAGTCAGAAAGAGCGCATATTGTAGACATGCTCTTTGGCAAAGATCATAATACGGCGGTAAAAAATGATCGTAAAGAGCAATGAATACAAGAAAGGTGATACTTCCTGTGACTAGCCTTAGAAGGGTCAAGATTGGTCGGGTCGACCTCACCCATTCAGCGCATGGTCTTTGGCGTA
>JADZMA010002415.1:0-12129 GCA_020796225.1 Arion vulgaris
CCTGGTCAGACACACATCCAAAATGACACTGAAATATACTTCTCAATAGAAGAAGACGTCATTGAAAGAAGAGCTCAAGGGGCCCTAAAGGGTCACTGTACGATCATGCCTTCCTATGGATTAGCAAACGGAATTGCTAGATAAGGCAATGATGAGGCCTCACTTGGCCAATACCTCGGGAGACAGAGGGTCTTCAGTACCTGCGTGGGGTAGGTCCAGCCAGGGTGTGGACCCCGCCTGGGCAGATAGCATCTGCATGCCCAAGTTGGTGCAGACACAGAAAGGGTAGGAAAATAAATAAATGAATAAACACAACACAAACAAACCAATACGAAGTGCTCGTGCAGAATAATTAATACACCATATGTAACTCTATCTGGTCCGAGGTCTCATGGCAAGCTCCTGACACATTCCAGCGAGTCACTGGCCTGTGTTTTCCTCGAGAGGCCTGAGTCTGGACCTGGCACCTTCCTGGTGACGCTGAGCCCGCACCTTGGGTTTCTTTTTCCTATAATGCCAGTTTATTTCCATTAAAGCTGACTGATGGTGCTCCGTGTCTCTTTAGGGGAAAAGGGATCTAGCTGTACATGTGTGTACATCCCGTTTGGCTCACATTCGCCTCCATCCTGTTGCAAATCAAGTGCCCAGATGGCCTCCCTGGGCCCCTAGAGCAGGATGTCCTTGTCGACCCCCCGTGCAGGTGTTTAGATCTTGCACCCCAAACCCCAGTCCTTCCTACCCCCGCCCCTTCCAGTCGGGCCACCTCAAACCTCTTGTCCAGTCCGTGAGTTTCTTTTCTGTGCAGAGAGTCATTAGTGCCATTTGTTGGAATCCCGATCGAGGGGTGTTCTGTGCCTTGGTCTTTCTTCTTTCGGACCGACTTTCTTAGGGGACTGTCTGAAGCCATCCTGTGCTGAGAATGTCCCCTTGGTTCTGTTGGATGGCTGAGCCTAATCCACGGTGTATGTCCCACATCCCCCTAATCCTAGCGTTGTCGCTGGACATCGGTGTGTTTCCATGCCTTGGTTTCGGAACATTGGCAGGATCAGAGCGGGCATCGAACATTTGAGGGGGCACTTTCTGGATATGTGCTCCAGAGTGGGATGCTGGTTATGGGGTGTCTAAATTAAGTTCTTCAGATGGACCTCGAGCCTGTGGTCCATAGCAGTTTCCCAATTCCATCCTCACCCCCATGGAAGGAGAGCACCCTTTCCACAGCCTCTCCGGGTGTTGTATTCTAGTCCCCCCGTGATGGGCATTCAGAGAGGGGGGACGAGGTACCTCCCTGTCTTGATTTGCATGGCACTGTCCTGAGTGCTGGTGGTCCTTGTTTTGCGAGTGGCCCTGTGTGCCTCTGGATTAGGGACTTGTCCACTCAGGGCTTTGACCCGTTTTATTAAATGGGCTTGGTGGTGGTGGTGTTTGGCTGTTGGGTGGGATCAGCTGGCGAGCTGGTCCTTTGAAACCCAGCCTGACCGGGCTTTGGATCCGGCTGGAGTTCTGGCGGCTTGTGCGCAAGGTGGCAAAACGGTGGTAGTTAGGGAGCAGGTCGCGCATGCCTGTGTGGTTCTCTCGAGGGTCTCCTGACTCGGTGCCTATGTGTCCATGGGAGCCTCTTGGGTTCCTGATAGACACGTGGGATGAATGCCTGATCGAAGGAAGGGTCAGGTGATTTCAGGCCGGTAGGTTGAGATAAAGAAAGGTCGCACAGAGGTTCCTCTTGGCCCTGGGTAAAGGTCTGTCTGGTCCTTTGGAGGCTTTGACCATCGCTGGCTCTGAGAACCATGGCTGGGAAGATAACCTCAGTCGGAATGCGGGTCAAAATGGAAGGATGTATACGGTATAGGAGGAGAAAAAGACAGACAGACAGACAGAGACAGACAGACCGACAGACAGAAAAGAAGCAAGACCTTAGAGTCCGAGTGAAGGAATGACACTTGGAAATTAAGCAAAGTCCATAGCTACATACGTAGAAACCTATGTTCAGAAACAGGAGCAGAGTGTTTGTAAAAGGAAAAATTAATAATAATAATACTAATAACGGAAGAAAGCGGCCTTGACATCCTGGGTCTGGAGCCGCGTGTTTGAACGGTGTGGCTTAGGGTAGGTTGGCCTCAGGGCTCTGGACGCCTTCGAGAGGGAGGAAAGAACCGACTGGCAGGGCACTTGCTGATCGCTCAAGAGAGGAAGGAATAGTATGGAACCACATATCGCCAGGGCCAATGTAGCCCCGAGCTGCTGAGGCAGCCAGAGGAGGAAACCCGAGAGGTGCTGTTAGAGCAGATGTCCACAAGACGGCGCCAGAGTCCGCTCTGCCCAGGTGCCACGCCGCCGAGGCAGCAGGCGCATGCTCAGGAGTGTGGGGGCTGCTGTGTTGGGCAGAAGCCAGAGCCAGCCGCCAGAGGTTTGTGGTGGTTTCGGGCACCTGGCACTCTCCTGCAAGGTGCCTGACGTCAGGCAGAGGACACCAGGTGTGTCTTCCACACTGTTTGGCGGAGAGGCAGCCCGGTTGGGGGCAGCGGGCTCGAATTCTTGAGGGTTCCCTGGTTTCTCGTGCCTTGGGTTCCTCCCGAGGCTGGAGCTGAGGTCCCAGAGTCTCCGTGTTGAATGGTGAGCTGGCTATTTGGGAGCCGCCTCCCACCGTTTTAGGTGTACGTGGAGAGTCAGCCTGGTGCCGAGGCGGGACTGTGGGCAGCGGTGGCAGGAAGGCTGGCAGCGTGCAATCCCTGTGCTTTCCTTTCCCCTCAATCGCCCTAGCGATAGTTCCTTTGCCTTGAGCGATGAGGCTCTCTCTCAGTGCAGCGCCAGCGCCAGCGCCAGCGCCAGCGAGGAAGTGTGACCGAACCAGGTGAGCCGAGTGAGGCAGGGCTGGTGGTCTCTTCAGGAAATCTCGGAGGTGTTCCTCGGGGGCCTGGCCATGTCTCTCGACTCACTGCTGCGACTGTGTAATCGCAGCATTTGGAGATGCCACCCTGGTCAGACAGCATCGCAGTACCGCAGGTGACACTGAAATATACTTCTCAATAGAAGAAGACGTCATTGAAAAGAACGAGCTCAAGGGCTAAAGGAGTCACTGTACGCATTCATGCCTTCCTATAGATTAGCGAACGGAATTGCTAGATAAGGCAATGATGAGGCCTCACTTGACGCAATACTCGGAGACAGAGGGTCTTCAGTACCTGCGTGGGGTAGGTCCAGCCAGGGTGTGGACTCCGTTCCTGGGCAGATAGCATCTGCATGCCCCAAGTTGGTGCAGACACAGAAAGAGGTAGGTAAATAAATAAATGAATAAACACACACACAAACAAACCAATACGGCAGTGCCTCGTGCAGAACTAAGCAATACACCATATGTAACTCTATCTGGTCCGAGGTCTCATGGCGAAGAACTCCTGACACATTCAGCCGAGTCACTTGGCCTGTGTTTTTCCTCGAGAGGCACGAGTCTGGACCTAGGCACCTTCTCTGGTGAACGCTGAGCCCGCACCTTTGGGTTCTTTTCCTATAATGCCAGTTTATTCCATTAAAGCTGACTGATGGTGCTCCGTGTCTCTTTAGCGCAAGGATCTAGCTGTACATGTGTGTACATCCCGCTTGGCCTACATCTGCCTCCATCCTGTTGCAAATCCAAGTGACCAGATGGCCTTCCCTGGGCTCTAGAGCAGGATGTCCTGTCGACCCACCCGTGTGCAGGTGTTTAGATCTCTTGCACCCCAAACCCCAGTCCTTCCTACACCGCCCCCTTCCCAGTCGGGCCCACCTCAAACCTCTTGTCCAGTCCGTGAGTTTCTTTTCGGGCAGAGAGTCTTGTGCCATTGTTAGAATCGATACGAGGGTGTTCTGTGGCCTTGGTCTTTCTCTTTGGACCGACTTCTTTCGTGGGGGACTGTCTGAAGCCATCCCTGTGGCTGAGAATGTCCCTTTGGTTCGGGTTTGGGATGGCTGAGCCTTAATCACTGGGTGTATGTACCACACCCTAATCCTACGCGTTGTCGCGGGACATCGGTGTTTCCATGCCTTTGGTTTTGGGAAAATTGCGCAGGATCAGAGCGGGCCCTCGAACATTTGAGGAGCACTTTCGGATATGTGCTCCAGAGTGGAGTGCTGGGGTTTTGGGTCGTTCTAAATTAAGTTCTTCAGATGGACCCGAGCCTGTGGTCCAGCAGTTTTCCCAATTCCATCCTCACCCTATGGAAGGAGAGCACCCTCTTTCTACAGCCTCCGGGTGTTGTATTCCTAGTCCCCCCCGTGATGGATTCAGAGAGGGAGGACGAAGTACTCCGCTGTCTTGATTTGCATGGCACTCGTCCCCGAGTGCTGGTGGTCCTTGTTTCTGCTGCAGTGGCCCTGTTGCCTCTGGATTAGGGACTTGTCCACTCAGGGGTTTGACCCGTTTATTAAATGGGCTTAGTGGTGGTGGTTTGGCTGTTGGGTGGGACAGCTGGGAGCGGTCTTCCCCCCCAGCCTGCCGGGGCTTTGGGACCGGGCGGGTTCTGGCGGCGGGGCAAGGTGAAACGGTAGTTAGGGAAAAGGGTCCCCGCCTGTTGGTTTCTCGGAGGTCTCCTGACTTGGTTATTTTCCTGGGCTTTGGGTTCCCTGTGACGGGGATGTGCCTGATCGAGGAAGGCGGTGATTTCGGGCCCTAGTTGAGATAAAAGGGTGCAAGTTCTCGGCCCCCCTGGGTAAGGTTGTCTTGGTCCTTTGGGGGACCATGCGTGGCGAGCCATGGCGGGGAAAAAACTGTGATGGAATGGGGGTAAAGGGAAAGGATGTATACGAAAGGAGGAAAAAAAACGACAAAGCAGAGAAAGACCCGAAGCAAGAAAAAAACAGAAGTCCAGGGAAGGAATGACACGGGAAATTAAGCAAAGCCCCAAGCTACATTAAAAACCTTTTTCAGAAATACAGGGCAGGGGGTGTTTGAAAGGAAAAATTAAATTAATAATATAAATAAGGGGAAAGGGGGCCCTTTGTCCTGGGTGGGGGCCGCGTGTTTGCGTTCAGGGTATTTGGGTCGGGGGGGGCCCCTTCGGGGGAAAGAACCATGGGCGGGGCCCTTGTGATCGTTAAAAGGGGGAAGAATATATGGAAACATATCCCCCAGGGGGGCCCCCGGCTGCTGGGCACCCAGAGGGGGAAACCCCCGGAGGTGTTTTGGGAGCAGTTTTCCAAAAGACGGCCCCAGAGTCGCTCTGGCCCAGGTCCCCCGCCGAGCAGCGGGCCATGCCAGGGTGGGGGGTGCTGTGTTGGGGCCAACCACCCGCCAGAGGTTTGTGGTTTTGGGGCCCACCCCCCCAAGGTGCCTGACGCGGCAGAGACACCTGGTGTCTTCCCTGTTTGGGGCGGAGAGGCACCCCGGTTGGGCGGGGCAATTCGGGGGGTTTCCCCGGGGTTTCGGGGTGGGTTCCCCCGGGGTGGAGCTGAGCCCCAGAGTCTCCGGGGAATGGGGGCCCCATTTGCGGGGCCCCCTCCCCCCTTTTTGGTGTGGAGAGTCAGCCTGGTCCCGGGCGGACTTTGGGCAGCGTGGCAGGAAGGCTCAGCGGTAATCCCCCGTCTTTCCCCTCAATCGCCCCCCGGGTGGCCCCCTTTTGGCGTGGCCCTCCTTTGCAGTACGCGCCAGCGCCACGCCAAAGGGCCGGGAGGGGGTGACCCAAAACAGGTGGCCGGTTAGGGGGGCTGGTGGTTTTTTAGAAATCTCGGGGGTGTTCCCCCGGGGCCTGGCCCAAGGTCTCCTCACCTGGACGGTTCCGGATTTGGGGATGCCACCCCGGTCAGACGGGGCCGCAAGGGGAACTGAAATATTTCTCAATAGAAGAAAACGCATTAAAAAGAAAAACCAACAAAGGGGTCATTGCTCAGTTCCCATAGTTGGGAATCTTTGAAAGGCTGATGAGGGCCTCCAAGCCAAAATGGAGACAGACTTTTTTCGTGGGGGGTCCAGCCAGGGGGTGGATCGTTTCCCGGGCGAAAGGGTCTGCATCCCCCCGTTAAGACCGAAAAGGGAGGTAAAAATAAATGAAAAAACACACACAAAAAAAACCAATGCAAGGCTTTAGAACTAAATTAATACACGTAACTCTATTTGGGCGAGGTCCATGGCAAGAACTCCCATTCCCGGGGTCCTTTGGGCCCGTGTTTTTTCCCCGAGAAAAAGGGCTGGACCGAACCCTTTTGGGGGCTAAACCTTTGGGGGTTTTTTTTTCCCCTAATGCCAGTTTATTTCCATTAAAGCTGACTGATGGTGCTCCTGTCCTTTAGCGGGAAAGGGATCTTACAAAAATGTTTACATTCCTGGCTCACATTCCCCCTTCCATCCTGTTCAAATCCAAGTGACCAGATGGCCTTCCCTGGGCTCCCAGAGCAGGGTGTCCTTGTCGACCCTCCGTGCAGGTGTTTAGATCTCTTGCACCCCAAACCCATCCTTCCTACACCCGCCCCTTCCAGTGGGCCACCTCAAACCTCTTGTCCAGTCCGGGTTTCTTTTTTTGTGCAGAGAGTCATTAGTGCCATTTGTTAGAATCCCGATCGAGGGTGTTCTGTGGCCTTGGTCTTTTTCTCTTCGACCGACTTTCTTCGGGGACTGTCTAAGCCATCCCTGTGGCTGAGAATTCCCCTTTGGTTCTGGGTTGGGTGGGTGAGCCTTAATCCCCTGGTGTATGTACCCTCGCCTAATCCTAGCGTTTTTCGCTGGACATCGGTGTGTTTTCCCTGCCTTGGTTTTGGGAAAATTGCGGCAGGATCAGAGCGGGCATCGAACATTTGAGGGGGCACTTTCTGGATATGTGCTCCAGAGTGGGAGTGTGGTTATGGGGCGTTCTAAAGTGTTCTTCCCGATGGACCTCGAGCCTGTGGTCCATAGCAGTTTTCCAATTCCATCCTCACCCCCATGGAAAGGGGAGCACCCTTTCCACAGCCTCTCCGGGTGTTGTATTCCAGTCCCCCCCGTGATGGGCATTCAGAGAGGGAGGACGAGGTACCTCCGCCGTGTCTTGATTTGCATGGCACTCGTCCTGAGTGCTGGTGGTCCTTTGTTTCTGCTGCGAGTGGCCCTGTTCTCTGGATTAGGGACTTGTCCACTCAGGGCTTTGAACCCCCTTTTATTAAATGGGCTTTGAGTGGTGGTGGGGTTTTGGGTGTTGGTGGGATCAGCTGGCGAGTTGGGCCTTTGGAAACCAGCCTGACCGGGGCTTTGGATCCGGCTGGAGTTCTGGCGGCTTGTGCGTAGGTGGCAAAACGGTGGTAGTTAGGGAGCAGGTCCTTATGCCTGTGTGGTTCTCCGAGGTCTCTGACTCTCGGTGCCTTTTGTGTCCATGGAGCCCTTGGTTCCTGATAGACACTGGATGAATGCCTGATCGAAGGAAGGGTCAGGTGATTTCAGGCCGTAGGTTGAGATAAAGAAAGGTGACAGAGGTTCCTCTTGGCCCCCGGGTAAAGGGCTGTCTTGGTCCCCTTTTAGGCTTTGACCATCGCTGGCTTGAGAACCATGGCTGGAAGATAACTCCAAAGCGGAATGGGGTCAAAAAGGAAGATGTATACGGTATAGGGGGGAGAAAAGACAGACAGACGACAGAGACAGACAGACCGACAGACAGAAAAAGAAGACCTTAGAGTCCGAGTGAAGGAATGACACTTGGAAATTAAACAAAAATCCATAGCTACATCGGAAACCTATGTTCAGAAATACAGGAGCAGGGTGTTTTTTAAAGGAAAAATTAATATTAATACTAATAACGGAAGAAAGCGGCCTTGACATCCTGGGTCTGGGGCCGTGTTTGAACGTGTGGCTTAGGGTAGGTTGGCCTCAGGGCTCTGGACGCCTTCGGAGAGGGGAGGGGAAAAAACCGACTGGGCAGGGACTTGCTGATCGTTCAAGAGAGGAAGGAATAGTATGGAACCCCATAAGCAGGCCAATGCAGCGGCTGCTGGAGGCAGCCAGAGGGGGAAACCCTGAGAGGTGCTGTTAGAGCAGATGTCCCCAAGACGGGCGCCAGAGTCCGCTCTGGCCCCGGGGGCCGCCGCCGAGGCAGCGGCACATGCTCAGGAGTGTGGGGTTTCTGTTGGGCAGAAGCCAGAGCCAGCCGCCAGAGGTTTGTGGTGGTTTTCGGGGCACCTGGCACTCTCCGCCCCAAGGTGCCTGACGTCAGGCAGAGGACACCTAGGTGTGTCTTCCACACTGTTTGGCGGAGGCAGCCGGGGGGCGGCGGGCTTCGAATTCTTGAGGGGTTCCCTGGTTTCTGGTGCCTTGGTTCCTCCCGAGGCTGGAGCTGAGGGCCCCAGGGGTCTCCGTGTTGAATGGTGAGCTGGCCATTTGGAGCCCCGCCCCCCACCGTTTAGGTACGGAAGAGTCAGCCGGGTCCCGGAGGCGGGCCCTGGGGCAGCGGTGGCAGGAGGCTGGCAGGGGTGCAATCCCCTGTGCTTTCCTTTCCTCACGCCTAGCGATAGTTCCTCTTGCCTTGACGATGAGGCTCTCCTTGCAGTACAGTCTTACGCCAGCGTAAGGAAGGAGTGCCCGAAACCAGGTGACCCGGGGTTAGGCAGGGCGGGCTGGTCTCTTCGGGAAATCTGGGAGGGTGTTCCTCGGGGGCCTGGCTCATGTTTTCGACTTCACTGCTGCGACTGTGTAACGTGCTTTGGAGATGCCCCCCTGGTCAGACAGCATCGCAGTACCCAGGTGACACTGAAATATATTTCCCAATAGAAGACGCCATTGAAAAGAAACAGCTCGGGCTAAAGGAGTCACTGTACGCATTCTGCCTTCCTATGATTAGAACGGAATTGCTAGATAAGGCAATGATGAGGCCTCATTTGGCGCAATCCCCAGACAGGGTTTTCAGTACCTGCGTGGGGAGGTCCAGCCAGGGTGTGGACTCCGTTCCTGGGCAGATAGCATCTGCATGCCCCAAGTTGGTGCAGACACAGAAAGAGGTAGGTAAATAAATAAATGAATAAACACACACACAAACAAACCAATACGGCAAGTGCTCGTGCAGAAATAATTAATACACCATATGTAACTCTATCTGGTCCGAGGTCTCATGGCGAAGAACTCCTGACACATTCAGCCGAGTCACTTGGCCTGTGTTTTTCCTCGAGAGGCACGAGTCTGGACCTAGGCACCTTCTCTGGTGAACGCTGAGCCCACCTTTGGGTTTCTTTTCCTATAATGCCGTTTATTCCATTAAAGCTGACTGATGGTGCTCCGTGTCTCTTTAGCGGGAAAAGGGGTCTAGCTGTACATGTGTACATCCGTTTGGCTCACATCGCCTCCATCCTGTTGCAAAACCCAAAGGGCCAGATGCCTTCCTGGCCTCTAGAGCAGGATGTCCTTCGACCCCCTCCGTGTGCAGGTGTTTAGACTTTGCACCCCAAACCCCAGTCCTTCCTACACCCGCCTTCCAGTCGGGCCACCTCAAACCTCTTGTCCGTCCGTGAGTTTCTTTCGTGCAGAGGGGTCATTAGTGCCATTTGTTAGAATCCCATAGAGGGTGTTCTGTGGCCTTGGTCTTTCTCTTTGGACCGACTTCTCTTCGAGGGGGCTGTCTGGGAAACCATCCCTGTGGCTGAGAATGTCCCCTTTGGTTCTGGTGGATGGGTGAGCCTTAATCCACTGGGGGTATACCACATCGCCCTAACTGGGTTGTCGCTGGATCGTGTGTTTCCATGCCTTGGTTTTGAACATTGCGGCAGGATCAGAGCGGGCCCTCGAACATTTGAGGAGCACTTTCTGGATATGTGGGTCAGAGTGGGAGTGCTGGGTTATGGGGTCGTTCTAAATTGTTCTTCAGATGGACCTCGAGCCTGTGGTCCATAGCAGTTTTCCCCTTCCATCCTCACCCTCATGGAAGGAGAGCACCCTCTTCTCCACAGCCTCTCCGGGGTGTTGTATTCCTAGTCCCCCTCGTGATGGGCATTCAGAGAGGAGGACAGGTACCTCCCTGTCTTGATTTGCATGGCACTGTCCTGAGTGCTGGTGGTCCTTTGTTTCACTGAGTGCCTGTGTGCCTCTGGGATTAGGACTTGTCCACTCGGGGCTTTGACCGTTTATTAAATGGGCTTGTGGTGGTGGTGTTTGGCTGTTGGGTGGATCAGCTGGCGAGGGTCCTTGGAAACCCCAGCCTGCCCGGGGGCTTTGGGATCGGCTGGGCTGGCGGCTTAGTGCTGCAAGGTGGCAAAGCGGTGGTGGTTTTGGGAGCAGGTCGCGCATGCCGTGTGGTTCTCTCGAGGTCTCCTGACTCTCGGTGCCTATGTTTCCATGGAGCCTCTTGGGTTCCTATAGACACGTGGGATGAATGCCTGATCAAGGAAGGGTCAGGTGATTTCAGGCGGTAGGTTGAGATAAAGAAAGGTCACGAGGTCTCTTGGCCCCTGGGTAAAAAGGGCTGTCTTGGTCCCTTGGAGGCTTTGACCATGCCCGGTTGAGAACCATGCTGGGAAGATAACTCGTATGCGGAATGCGGGTCAAAAAGGAAGGATGTATACGGGATAGGAGGAGAAAAAGAAGACAGACAGACAGAGACAGACAGACCGGGCAGACAGAAAAGAAGCAAGACCTTAGAGTCCAAAATGAAGGAATGACACTTGGGGTAAAAGTCCATAGCTACATCGTAGAAAACCTATGTTCCCGAAATACAGGAGCAGAGGTGTTTGTAAAAGGAAAAATTAATAATAATAATAATACTAATAAGGGAAAGCGGCCTTGACATCCTGGGTCTGGAGCCGCGTGTTTGAACGGTGTGGCTTAGGGTGGTTTCCTTGGTCTGGGCGCCGAGAGGGGGGAAAGAACCGACTGGGCAGGCCGCTGATCGTTTAAGAGAGGGAAGGAATAGATGGAACCATACGCCAGGGCCAAGAGCCCGGGCTGCTGAGGCAGCCAGAGGAGGGAAACCCCGAGACAAGGCAGATGTCCACAAAAGGGGGCCAGAGTCCGCCCGGCCCCCCGGGGCCCGCCCAGGGGAGCAGGCGATGCTCGGAGTGTGGGGGCAGTGTTGGGAGGGAGCCAGCCAGGGGTTTTGTGGGGAAACTGGCACTCTCCCCCCCAAGGTCCACGCCGGCAGAGACACCAGGTGTTCTTCCCCTGTTTGGCGGAGGCAGCCGTTGGGCGCCTTCAATTTTGAGGGGTTCCCTTTTTCTGGTGTGGGTTTCCTGGCTGGGCTGGGGTCCAAGCTCCGGGGTTGAATGGTGAGCGGGCCCTTTTAACCCCCGCCCCCCACCTTTGGTGGGGAAAGCACCTGGTCCGGGGCGGGAAAAAGGGAAGGTGGGGGAAAGGTGGCAGCAGTAACCCTGGTTTTCCCCCCTCAACCCCCAGCGTAGTTTCTTGCCTGGCGTGGGCCCCTCCTTTTCAGTACAGCGCCCCAGCGACGAGGGAATGTGCCCCCAAAAACCCGGTGGCAGGGGTGGGGAGGGCTGGGGTCTTTCAGGAAAGGGGGGTGTTCCCCCGGGGCCTGCCAAGTGTTTTACTTTACTGCCGACTGTGGTTTCGTGCATTTTGGGGATACCCCGGCGAACTTTTTTTAGTCCGAGTGACACTGAAATATACTTCTCAAAGAAAAGAAATCATTGAAAGAACACCCGGGCTAAAAGGGGGCACTGGATTCATGCCTTCCTATAGATTAAACGGGTTTCTGGGTAAACAAAAAATGAGCCTCAGGCAAAACCCCGGAGACAGAGGGTCTTCAGTACCGGTGGGGGAGGTCCAGCCGGGTGTGGACTCCGTTTTTGGGAGATAGCATCTCAATGAATTTCAACACAGAAAGAGGAGTAAAAAAAAATGAATAAACACACACAAACAAACCAACCCGGGAAGTGCTGGGGGAAAAAATTTAAACACCCTTGAATTTCACCTTCAGGGCTCATGGGAAAACTCCACACATTCAGCCGGTCCTTGGCCTGTGTTTTTCCTCGGGAAGTCTGGACCCCCCTTCTCGGGGAGCTTGGCCCGCACCTTTGGGGTTTTTTTTCCCCATAATAGTTTATTTCTTTAAAGCTGTGAGGGTGCCCCTTTTCTCTTTAGGGGAAAAATCTATGTACAGGCACCCCTTTGGCTAAATTCCCCCACCCTTTTTAAACCCAAGTAAGATGGCCTTCCCTGGGCTTGGCAGGTGCCCTTTGTCGACCCACTCCGTGGGGGTG